>CAUYSK010058379.1:0-27032 GCA_963575035.1 Avahi laniger
TGTAATCCTAGTACTCTGAGAGGCCGAGGCGGGTGGATCGCTCAAGGTCAGGAGTTCGAGACCAGCCTGAGCAAGAGCGAGACCCCGTCTCTACTAAAAAATAGAAAGAAATGATCTGGACAACTAAAAAATATATATATATAAAAAATTAGCCGGGCATGGTGGCGCATGCCTATAGTTCCAGCTACTTGGGAGGCTGAGGCAGAAGGATCGCTTGAGCCCAGGAGTCTGAGGTTGCTGTGAGCTAGGCTGACGCCACGGCACTCTAGCCTGGGCAACAGAGCGAGACTCTGTCTCAAAATAAATAAATAAATAAATACAGAAAAGAATAAAAAAGAAAATTAAAATTATTGACAATTAACTATTAATATTTCTAATCTTTTACTATACAGTTAGGTTCCTATAGTATACTAACTTATATCCTGATTTATTTTTTACTGAATTAGTGTAGGCAAGTTTTATGATAAAAATTTTTCAAATACATGCTAATTGTCAAAACTTTTGTAAATGCAGAAAAATGTAAAAAGAAAAACAGAAATCCCATTTAATTTTTCCATGGGATATAATTGGTTGTAATAGTCTGATATAATTCTTTCCAGTTGTTTTCTATGCTTATTTTAATGAATTATATCTATATTTTAAAATAGGATTACGCTGTATTTATAGTTTAGATGCAGCTTTTATTTATTTATCTTTTTAGAGACAGGCTCTCACTCTGTCACCCAGGCTGGAGTGCAGTGGTGTCACCATTACAGCTCACTGCAGCATTGAACACCTGGGCTCAAGCTATCCTCCTCCCTCGGCTTCTCAAAGTGCTGGGATTACAGGCATGAGCCACCATTCCTAGCCTTGATGCAGCTTTTAAAAACTGATGTTAAGGATTTTTTATATCGTTAAACTAGTCCTCAAAGATGTGTTTTAAACATTGCTATACATTGGGCATAAAAAAATTGCTATACATTATTCTACCTTACCTTATCTTTTAATGACTACCAAGTTAATAGATACTCCCTGTAAAAATTCAAGCAAATAGAAACTTAACATTAAAGTAAATATTCTTGGCTGGCGGCTGTAGCTCATGCCCGTAAGGCTGATACACTTTGGGAGGCTGGGGCGGGAGGGCTGCTTGAGACCAGCCCGGGCAACACAGCAAGACCCCCATCTGTACACAAAATTAAAAAATTAGCTGGGGGGTGGTGGTGAACATCTGTGGTCCCAGACACCTGGGAGGCTGAAATCAGAGGATCATTCGAGCCTGAGAGTTTGAGGATGCAGTGAGCTGTGATCCCACCAGTGCACTCTAGTCTGGGTGATAGAGGAAGATCTGATCTCAAAAAATATTAATATAAAATAAAATGAAGTAAACACTCCCATAGTTTGGGTTGCCAGATTTAGCAAATACAAATACAGGACACCAGTTAATGTTCGGGATATATTTATACCAAAAAAAATGTTATTTACTTGAAATTCATATCTAATCAGAAATTCTATACTCTATCTGGCAATCCTACCATAAACCCTCCTCCTTAACCATTGATGTATACTTCCCCAGATATTTTGCTATGCATATGTTCCACATATGTATACACTCACACATGCATTTTAAACAAACACATATAGTGCACATACTGTTTAACAGCTTGTTTTTTTCTCTCTTAACAGTAGTCTACATTTTTTCATGTTAGTTCATATAGATCTATTTCATTTTTTAAAACATGGCTGCATAGTATTCTATAGCATAAATGTAGTATACTACACTTGATCTTAGCCGTAAGGCCGAGAAGTGATTAAATGTGGTATAATATAATATAATTAAAATCATTTAGATTGTTTCCAGTTTTCCAGCATCTCAAATAATTCTTCCCTGATCATTCTTCTACATACACATCTTTTAAAATTTGTCTGTGTATCTAAGATATAGCGTATGCGTTTAAAATTTCAATGGACACTGCCAAATTGCCCTCCAGAAGGTTTTACCAAGCTGCAATCCTACCAATATTGTGTGAAATTGCCTTTTACTAACAGGTAAAAATGACATTGTACTTTTTTTTTTTTTTTTGAGACAGGGTCTTGCTCCATTGCCCAGGCTAAAGTGCAGTGATGTCATAGCTCACTGCAACCTCAAACGCCTGGGCTCAAACAATCCTCCTGCCTCAGCCTCCCACATAGCTGGGACTACAGGTGTGCCCCACCATGCTTGGCTAATTTTTCTATTTTTTGTAGAGACGGTGGTCTCACTATGTTGCACAGGCCGGACTTGAACATTTGCACTCAAGCGTTCTTCCCACCTCAGCCTCCCAAAGTGCTGGTGTGTGCCAGTACACCTGGCTTAATCCATTTCTTTAACTATGAGTGGCTTAATACATCTCTCAATATGATTATGACCATTTGTATTTCTTTTTTTTTCTGAATTGCCTGTTGTGTTCTGTTTTTTTATTTTTGGTTGTTGTGGTTTGTTGGGAGCCAACATGGCCGTGAAAAGGCAGCTTATGGCAGCCATTTATGCCAGTCTTCATCTCCTCCTTCTTCTTCCTTGCCGAAAGTCCCGCGCTAAGGCTTCCCGCGCGCGCCAAGACCACGGCTAGCCCTCCCCTGTTTCCTCACGTCACCTCCCCCCACCCGTCTACCACCAATCATCGAATGCCACAGGTCCTAAACTTAGCCTTCCCCCTTCCCAGGGCATATAAGCAAGCACCCGACAATAAACGCTGAGGCTTGATCAGAACTTTGTCTTGCCTCCATTTTGTGTGTCTCTTGTCCCGTCTTTCCCTCTCTCTCTCTCTATTTTCTTCTCTTCACCGGCAGGTAGTCCTCCCCTTACCCCCACGCTGTATGTCCCACAGGACGGGACAGTGGTTATTTTTCTATAGGGGTTTCCAGTGTTTTTAAGAATAGGAACTCCATCCTTATGCAGAAATCAAATATTCACTTATATTTTCCTCTTAAGTCCTTTTTTTATGACTTGATTCTTTCTTTGACTTAATCCAGGAGATGATGTGTTTTGAATGGAATCTGAGAATCTCATGGGAATCCAAGGAAAGTAGAACCACCAGCCTCAGGATGACAGGAACCTCTCTCTTCCATACCTTCAGGTTTCCCATCTTGGCTTCTCTCTGATTCATGGTTCTCTTTCTGTAGATGGACATTATCTCCTTTTCATAGGTGAAGGAAAAGGTGGTGCCTATTCCTGTATTCATATCACTCATTTTCAAGGAAACAGCCCAGGCCTATTCAGGGAACTCATTGAATTCCAATTCCAAATTCTAGCAAGAAAGAGAGAGAGAGAAAGCGATAGAGAGAATTTGATTGACTGATCCTAGATCAGGTACCTCCTTTTGGTTCAATCATCAGAGGCTAATGGACAGAGTTATGTAGGGCAGTTATGGTTGGATGTATAATTAAAAGGTTTCTATTACAAGTTATTATTATAAAATATACCCTAAAGTCTATTTGGACTGTCTATTCTCTGGATCAGTTATGCTGTAGCATAATCACAGATATTACTAGCTGGCCTTGGCAATTCTAAGTCTTAAAGACTTGAAGATCTGGAGGCCATTTAGGCTGTCCCGGTGAGGTGAATCATTTTTCTCTTAGACTCTCAACATTTAAATGAGAGAATGGACTAACTCCTTTAAGAAACCCTGAGGCTGACCTGAACTGGGATCTGGCATTCCTTTAAATTTCTTACACAGATCACCAGCTCAAGAAATTCAGAGAGAAACTGGCTGATCTTGGGCATATTCTAGGCAGTGGCAGCTCCAAGCATATCCCCTGATGTAGTTCTGAGATGGTACCTAGAAGCCCTTTTGCAATACTGTGTCAGCTTTCCTTCCTGAGGGTCGTGCTCAGCAATTTTTGATTATTTTGTATGTAAGGCCTATACTGAGCTCAAGGTATAAAGGGAATGTGGCAGGGTATAGTGAATGGAGTGCTGAACTGGGAGTTTGGAAACCCCCTATTAGCTGTGTGATCTTAGGTGCGTGGTTGAGTCAATTCCCTGCTCTCAGTTTCAATTTCTTCATCTGTAAAACGGGGAGGTTGGGCTAAACAGTCTCAGTTCCTTTCAGTTCTAATATTGAAGTTTTATAATCCTTCTGTTTCTTCAGTCCATTATCTAGAAGATTGTGACAATGTGTGTTCCCCTTTGAGGGAGACTGAGTTTTCCTTAATATTAGTGAAATATTCCAACATTGTGACCACCCAAAAATTAGGTTGTGGCATGGATCCAAACTTCTACATAGATCTTAAAGGCCCAAGAACAGTTCCTTATAAAATGTTTATAACTTCTGTATAGTATGCATAGTAAGTATTATTTATTATTGTATGCTGTTTAAGGTGTCTGTTTCCCATAAGATAGTCATGTTGGAGAAAAAATTCTCTGGAAACAGAAAGAGCATATATTTCATATTTTAATAGAGAGTGAGGAAAGGAAATGAAGTAGAAGAAGGAGGAGGTGAAGAAGTAATCCCTGCCTGTTTGTATCATTGTGTAATCCCATAGACATCTCATGTTTACGGCCACAATGCTAGTTACCATTATTGTTTCTTGTGGAGCATTGTACTGAGTTTAAGTATTGTTACCTCATTTAATCCTCGCAACAATCCTATCTGGGCAGGCACTATTATTACCAATAATTGGCAGAATAAGAATTTGAGTCCCAGGTGTGTGTGACCCTACAAGCTAGGCTTTTTAAGCCACTGTCTTACTTGGCAGTGAGACAGAGGAGGTTGAATGTTTTCCCTTTCCAAAACCTCCTGGCATCCGCCACACTACCAGTCACTTATTCCAGCCATGTCTGTTGTTGAAATTGTGGAAAACATACTTCATAAGGAATCAGAAAGCTGGGTTCTAGTTTTGCTGCTCTTTATTTTTGGGCAAGGCACGTTAGCTCTCTGGATCTTTCTTATCATAATTATAAAACAGAGAGCTACTTGAGGAGAAGAGACCGTTTCTTAACTTATCTCCCCAGTCCCCACCTTGGACCTAGCAGTGTTTAAAAAACACTTGCTGACAAAAGGGGGTACACAAGTTTTTCTCCAGGCTTCCTTTTCCATTCTTTCATCTTGAAATGAGACCTTGACCAGGCAGGTGTATCATATATACAGTAATACTTGGCCCTCTATTTTAAAAACAGAACAAGGCATGCCAAATTTTCATGACTTCACCTTTAGTTGGAAAGGGTTGTTCCTGACAGAGTGGGTGGAGGATTACGTGTGGTTTTCATCTGAACCTGTGTTCGATGTTTGTTTCAAGACCTCTTTTATTTTCCGGAGACGCGATGCTAACGTTGCATAACACAAACAGCACCAATAAACTGTAGTAATCATCATGAAGAGTGGCTGGGAACCGAGGCTTTTAAGGCAGTATCCCTCTGGGAAAGCGGCTCTCCAAATAAGTCCTTCCAGCGCGAGGGGCAAACGCTGGCTGGGAGGGCTCGGTTCTCAGTGCGTTTTGCTATTTGACCTTCCCCTGGTCTGTGCCCCAACCGGGACTTCAGTTTCACTAGCAAAATGGTGGAGTTGTTACAGACGAAAATCCCCGAGTTTATCCCGCGACTCTAGACTTTTACTCCTCCCTTTGAGGGTGGGGGTGGGACGTGGTGAAGGTCTGGCCAGAAGCCAGCCCCGCCGCGGGGCCATCCCCTTTCTCCTTCCCACTTCCCTCCCTTTCGCTCCGCCGCGGTGAGGTCACGCGGGAGACGTCACGGGGTTGTGACGCCACTGAGGGGCGGGCCTCCAGGAGAGGAAGGGGCGGGGCCTAGGCGGGCGACGCTTGCGCAGTGGGCGCGGCGCGGGAGGAGGCGGAGGCGGTGGAGAAGCCAGAGGCGGCGGTGGCGGTGGTGGCGGCGCTGGGGGGGGGTGGGAGGGGGGGAGCGCGAGAGTGAGTGAGTGGCTGAGTGAGTTTACCCCTATGAGGCGGTGAGAGGCCCGGGACCTACCTCAAAGGAGCGGGGTCGCGGCGCCGGCTAGCAGCGGGCCCCCTCCCGGTCCCCGGGCCCGGCGGCGCGGCGGCGGCTCGGTTGTGAGGAGGCGGGGAAGCGGGTGTCCGGCCCCCGCCATGGAGGGCATGGACGTGGACCTGGACCCGGAGCTGATGCAGAAGTTCAGCTGCCTGGGCACTACCGACAAGGACGTGCTCATCTCCGAGTTCCAGAGGCTGCTTGGCTTCCAGCTCAACCCTGCCGGCTGCGCCTTCTTCCTGGACATGACCAACTGGTGAGCTGGCCCCGCCGCGCCAGCGCTGGCAGCGGCCTCGCGGCCCCGAGGGGGAGGGAAGGGACGGGACACCCGAGCACGGCGGCAGGGCGGGCCGGGCGGGCATTGAGGGGCATCTCCTTCCCGGTGCGGGGAGGGCGACTGGTGGAACCCTGGGATAATGGGGAGAAATTTGGGAGCTGAGCAGCGTTAGCTGAGAGTTAGGGGCCACGGAGGCAGGAGGGGCGGAAAGGAGATGGGGGGACAAGTTCCTGAGGTTCTGCGAGGATTAGGGGCCGACGAACGTGGGAAGAGGGGAAAAGACTCGGGCGTCAAGGCATAGGAGGTAGACCTGGGAGAAAGAGGTTATGATGTTGGCCAAGAGTATTAAAAGTACAGGAAATCTGGATTTGGAGAGTGGGAAAAAAGGTTGGGGTTTGGAGTTAGGGGATGAGGATGACAGAATTGGGAGGAAATTCGGGGAGGATTAGGTGTTGTGCAAGAACCTGGGGCACGGGAGAGACTTGGGAGTTAGGAGCTGAGGAGAACAGATCGTTTGTGTGTGTCTGTGTCTGTCTGTCTTTATCGGAGAATAGATAGGGAAAAGGAACTAACTATGGGGGAAAACAAGGAGTTGTGGTGAGGGAGACGGCTCTCTGAAGAGTTGTACCAGGGAGCTGTGGGATCTGTTAGTAAATCTACAAGTGGAGGACAGGGCTTGGGAAAAACCTTAGGAAAAGTGGGGGAAAGGAGATTATCTCAGGGGAGGGAACTTTCTGAAGGGACTGGAGCCCTGGGCAAAGGGTTCAACCAGGGAACTTTGAACAAGGTCTCCAGAACAGTGTAAACGGAGAGGAGTTTATCTGAAAGAAAATTGGGTTGATACACGTCTGGGAAAATGGAGAACTTAAGTTAGGCTGGGAACCAAGTATTTTTGGCTTAAACCTTGCAGAAGACTGAATTGGGCAGGAGACTATCCGAACAAAAAAGAGTGTTTCTTGGCTTTGAAAGTAGCACTTGCTATTTTTGATAAGCAAAGCCTCCCCCTGTACTCTGAGTAGGGGTTGTTGAGTTCACTCAGGGTGAGGGTTGGAGTGGACATGATTAGCCTTTCTTTGAAAGGATTTCAGGTGAGGCAGCTACTCTTTCTTTGGGCAACAAGCAATGGAGTGAGTGCCCTTTGCTCTTTGTTGGGCACTCAGTCTCCTGACATGTGAATCTTGTTTCTCTTGGCATCACTTGCACAACCAACCTCCTCTTCATTTCATGTCCACTCAATGCCTCAAGCAATGCCAGTAAAGAGGCTGCAAGCCTAAGTTTTATCCCACTCCTCATCTAGCACTATCCTGGATGATACTCATCTATTAATAGGAGCCTAGTAGCTGCGGCTGTACCAAAGGTGATATGTAAATTTTTTCCTGTGCAGCATCTTTGGTGGTTCTTATTTTATCTTTGAGGTCAATTATTACAGCAAGAGTGGGATTGAATTTCTAGATGTTTAGAAAACTGTTTGAGATGTTGGATGTAGGAAATAGTCTTCAGAATTAAATAATCATTTGTGATCTGCACTTGTATCTTTTTAAAAATTTTCTTTTGATTTTTTTTCTTTTTAAAACATTTTTTAGAGACTGGGTCTCCCTATGTTACCCAGTCTGGTCTTGAACTCCCCGGCTCAAGCAGTCCTCCCACCTCAGCCTCCCAAGTACCTGGGATTACAGGTATGAGCCACCTTGTCCGGCTTCCACTTGTATCTTTATGTCAGGATGATCTGAGGCAGGGAACATAACCTTCTGACTACCAGTCAACCTACGGTGTTTAGTCAGACAGTGACATGGGTTATTGAACACACTGAGAAGAGCTGTTATTCTGAAAGATAGAAGTAAAGTTATATCTTGAGGAGAGTTGTTCTCTTGCCTGCTTGCTTCCCACCCTGACTCTATTTCTTCCTTGCCTACACTAATTCAGTATAGAAAGCTTTGCATTTTGTTGCTGCGAGTTTGGTAGGAGAGGATCGTTATTTCTCCCCACCCCTTATGAATTGGACCATTTAAATGCTGCCCTAAGTTTTTAATTCTTCAGAGTCAGGTTTATTAGTACAATTATTATGGCTACAAAACCAGTATAATGAATTTTGTATGCCCTAGGTGTGTATGTTTAACACCTATGATTGTTTTTAGGTGTTGTGGAAAGTGAAGAATAGGTGAGGCCCAGCGTGGATAAGAAGAAAAAAACTTAAAAATATAACTGGATTATAAAAATTCTATATGAATTTTTTAATAAAAAACTGTTAACCTCAAAGACATGGAATAACATGTATACTGATGACATATTCTATATAAAACAAGATACATTTCTGAGCAAATGAGTGAGCCATTTTAAAATGTATTCTGGTTTTAAAGAATTTGCAAGTCAGTAGCCTCTTAAGAATCCAGGCATTTAAGTAATAATTCAACTTTAAGTCACGTTATCTTACCTTTTGGCTGTAGAAGGCATGTTCTTTATTTTCTTTGATTATAAAATGAAAAATCATTTGTGAACTGAAAGCAGGAAGGCTTGTTCTTTTCTTTCTTTTGAAAGCTAGTTAGCTCCATAATCTAGTGCTGTATTTTGATTCCTGTGATGACCTGGCTAAATTCATCTTGACAGATTTAAAAAGAAAAAAAAAACTTCATCATAATTAATAAAATCTAGGTAAATGCATATACACATACACGCATGCATGCATACTTGATCAAAATATTTTGTGTTCTGCTAAAGTAAACATCTAGAGTATAGATATGTGTTTCAAGTGTCATTTAATTTCTAACTTTGGCAACTGTTAACATAGTCCTAGTAGAGGCTGGCAAAAAATCTCTCAATTTGCTGTGGTGGTTAACCTGTTGAACTGGAGATAACCTTCCTGTGGCTTCATCAGTGCCTGCTTTGGGTTCTAATAAATAACAACCATTCAGTTGTCTGATGATTGCTAAGAATAATGTGGTACATTAAAAATCATTATTGTAAAATGAAGACCATGAATCTCGTGTTCATTTTAGATGGAAAGATTATGGCTTTGTTTTCAAAAGTAAGAATTTTTTTGTTGTCCTTATCGAAAATGACTAAATTAAATGTTTTGACCTTATAAATTGTCTATCATGGTAACACAGATTTTTTTGTCTGAGATTGACAAAGTTGTGTAGATATTTCTGTTTGTTTAATTTGGAACCAACTGTTGTTTTCGTTTGAGCAGGTTTGTAGTGGTTAGACTTGAGCTGGCAGCCATGCTGCTAGAGATTGGTGAGACTGCCTCTTAACAAAAATAGTCAGTTTTCAGTTCCTGAGTACATAAAGTGAATAAATGGTGTGATGAAAAGTAAACCCAGTATCAGAAGCTAAAGTGAAATGACTTACAGAGTAGTATAGCTTTCTATAGATGGAATGTCTTGTAGGGACACTGTTGGGCTGTGAATGTAGAGCTTGGAATTCCAAAACTGGAAATGGGCTTAAGTGATTCTCTAGTTTATTTCAACTTTTCCTGCAGAATTGCATCTAACTCTTCCAAGATAATCTGTCCTATTCTTGTATACCTTAGGGCAGAGATTTGCATGATACCTTATTATAATGTTTAATTACTTTTCTGGTTAGAATTATGTCAAAACTAAATCTCCTTTGCTGCAATTTGAGCTTTTTACATTTGCTTATGTCTTCCTTGGAGATAGATAATATATAATAAACACTTTCCTTAAGAGGTCAGAAAGCTTTTATTAATTTAAATCACTGAAAGTTTTCAACCATTTATAATTTAAACACATTCAGTTTAATGGGTTTGTGTTCTTTAATGTATTCTAATTGGTTTACATATGTATTTCCAGGGAAAACCAACAAGATTCAGAGGAGAGCTTACATACAATTTTTTAAAAAGTTGTAGTAAAATATAATAAAATTTACCATTTTAACGAATTTAAAGTGTACAATTCAGCGTTACGTAAGATTTTAAACTCGCTTCTGGCCCTTACAGTCATTTGTCTGTTTTTGTATTAGGTGTGAGTTGTCCTTTAGCTTTTGTAACTAGAGGCAAATAACACTTCGAGATTTTTAGAGGACATTAATTTGGAAGTTAATACTGGCTTTATTTCTCAGTATAGTTGTAGATAAAATATATTTTAATAGCATATAGACAGTATTGGCTATTTCTCTCTCTCTTATTCATTAGGCTAGTTCTGTGCAGTTTTGGTGTTACAACACCTTAGTTTGCCTCGACATTTCTTCAGGGAGCAGTGTGTATGTTTTCGGAACACTACATGTATCCATCATGGATAGAACAGATGTTTTCTAGAAAAGTAACTTGGGAAAAACACTTTTGTAAAATATAACGTCCTATTGACTTTCTCAACATTGTCAGAGGCACCCTGCTAGATAAAATAAAGGTATAGCCACAAAGCAATGAAATGAAATCAGAATCTAGATGTCAAAATCAGTTGTACCTCTTACCTGGTCTCACAGTTCCTTCTCTGCCTGTTTTTAATCCACTTCTCAGACTCCCCTATGCTAAATGAGTTTTTGATCTACTCTCTAGTTTATATGTGTGACTCTAGGAAGGAGTTCCTTTATAACAGAGATAAAACTTGATGTTAATACCGGTTTCCTTAAAAAATGTCTGCCAAACAGTAGTTTTAGGAAGAGGGTATGGAAGGGTTGCATAACAGTGATAGAGTGTTATTCAGGCTATTGCGTTTTTAAGAAGGTTGGGAGTTCTTGCTTTAGAGATTCTTCTTTTGGTCTCCTTTTTTGGAGTGATACATACAAATTGGGACTCTTGGTATAATGTAAGATAGTTTACAAATAGTGCAGTCAAATTCATTTTAGTTTTTAAAGGAGCATGGTAAAAAGTGCATTGCTGTCTTGCAGAAAGTCTTTTTACTGTGCCATTATTGTAGGACTTTCATTTCCAATTGCAGATCAAGTCAGAATTAATCACCATTGTAGCCAGCGTGAGCAGAGGTGGTTTCTTTACCAGCTCCCATCACCCATTCCCCATATACAAAATTCAAGTGGCACGTAACTACAAAAACTATCAACCAGGCAGTATTTCCGAGGTCAGACAGGATCAGGAGCGTTCAGGGCGATATGGCTGTAGACTCAACCAGGCAGTATTTCAACAAATGTAGTTTGGATAGACCCCTAGCACGTAGTGTAATGCAAAAACAGAGGACAGCCCCAATCATAATTTTCCTCCTAATAGGAAACTCATATACATGAAACTATCAGAAAAATTGAAGGATAATAAGAAGAAAACATCCATATGTTAATGTTAATACTGAATTAACTGCGTAAAATTTCAGAACAGGTGGGAGTGGACTGAATAGAACAGATTGAGTGCCTATTGGGGACAAGTTGCTTAGAAGTTTCAAAATGGTTGGGAGATTGGAATTGATGGAAAAGCAGCATATTATATTTAGAAAATATTTCCTGAGTGAAATCAGGAAGGGGCAAGTGGAGCAGAGGCCATCTAGAAGATTGGCCTGCCTAGAATTAATTAATGAGATCAGGAGTGACAAGATAAGGAGCTTATTTTTATTTTTGGTTTGGAATATTATTGATGTTTAAAAAAATTCAGGTGAAATCAATAGCACATAAAATTAACTGTTCTATCTTTATAAAGATGAGTCTTGCTAGGTTGTCTAGGCTGGAGTGCAGTGGCTATACAGCCTTGAACTACTGGGCTGCAGGTGTGCGCCATTGTACCTGGCAAAACTAACTTTTATTTTATGTAATTATTTGTGTTTAGGGACTGGGTTTAGACTCTGTCACCCAGGCTGGAGGACAGTGGGCAATCATAACTCACTGCAGCCTCAAACGCCTGGGCCCAAGCAATCCTCCCACTTCAGCCTCCCAAGTAGCTGGGACTACAAGTGTGTGCCACCATGCCTGGCTAATTATTCTTATATTTTGTAGAAATGGGGGTCTCACTGTTTTGCCAGGCTGGTCTCGAACTCCTGGCCTGAAGTGGTCCTTTCACCTTGGCCTCCCAAAGTACTGGGATTTGGGATTATAGGCAGGAGTCACTGCTCCTGGCCAAAATGTACTATTTTAAAGTCCACAGTTCAGTGGCATTTTGGTGCATTCACAATCTTGTGCAACCACCGTCTTGCTCTAGTTTCAAAACTTTTTCATTACCCCAAAAGGAAATTTCGCATCTGTTAAGCAGGTGCTCTCCATTCCCTTCTCCCCTTCAGCCCCTGGCAACCACAAGTCTGAGTTCTGTTTCAATATGTGTACCTATTCTGGATATTTCATATAAACAGAATCATACAATATTTGTCCCTTTGGGTCTGGCTTCTTTTACTTAGCATATATTTTCCAGGTTCATCCATGTTGTATGTGGTATGTATTGATACTTCATTCTTTTTTTATGGCTGAACAATATTCCATTGTACGTATATATCACAATTAGTTTATTCACCCATTGATACACGTTTGGGGTGTTTCTACCTTTTGTTTATTATGAATAGCACTACTTTGAAAATGTGTGTACACCTGTTTGTTTGAGTACCTGTTTTTATTAATAGTTTTTTTGTGTATACATCTAGGAGTAGATAGTTAGTGGGTTATATGATTATTCTGTGCTTTTGAGCAACCACCGAACTGTTTTCCACAGTGGCCGAATCATTTTACATTTCCACTGTCAGTGTACAAGAGTCCATCCAATTTCTCCACATTCTTGTCAGCACTCATTATTTTTCTTTTTTAAATTATAGCCATATTGGTGGGTATGGAGTGGTACCTCATTATGATTTTGATTCTCATTTCCCTAATTACTTATGATATTGAACATATGTTTATGTGCTTGTTGGCCACTTATATATCTTCTTTGGAGAAATGCCTATTTAATTTCCTTATCTAATTTTTAATTTTTATTTATTTTTAGAAACGGAGTCTTGTAATGTTGCCCAGGCTAGACTGCAGTGTCTGTTCACAGGAGCAATCCCATTACTGATCAGCACCAGAGTTTTGACCTACCCCAGTTCTGACCTGGGCCATTTCACCCCTCCTTAGGCAACTTGGTGGCCCCTGGGCTTCTGGGAGGTCACTATATTGATGCTGACGTAGTGTACTACAGCCCAGAACTCCTGGGCTGAAGCGATCCTCCTGCCTCAGCCTCCCAAGTAGCTGGGACTACAAGGTGTGCCACTGTGCCCAGCTCTTTGCCCATTTTTGAATTGGGTTTTTTTTTGTTGTTCAGTTGTAAGTGGGCTTTATATATTATGGATATTAGACCCTTATAGATACATGATTTGCAAATATTTTTTCCCATTCTATGGGTTGTATTTTCACTTTCTTGATAATGTCCTTTGATGCACAGATGTTTTTAATGTGATGAGGTCCATATCAATTTTTTTTCATTGCTTGTGTTTTTGGTGTCATATCTAAGAATCCACTGCAAAATCCAGGGTCATCAAGATTTACCCCTATGTTTTCTTCTAAGAGTTTTATGGTTTTATTAATACTTCTTTACATTTAGGTTGTTGATCCTTTTTTTTCCCCTTGAGACAGAATCTCACTTTATAGCCCTAGGTAGAGTGCCGTGGCATCATCATAGCTCACTGCAACTTCAAACTCCTGGGTTCAAGAAATCCTCCTGCCTTGGCCTCCCAGAATACTGGGATTACAGGCATGAGCCACCACGCCTGGCCTGTTGATACATTTTGAGTTAATTTTTGCATATGTTGTGAGGTAGCGGCCTACTGGCCTACTTCGTTCTGTGGAGCTTAATTTTGATCATATTTATGCTCAGGGACTGGCTTCTCATTGACTCTGCATTAAATATATCCTTTACTTATATTAAATATATACTTTACTCTCTTTGGCCATCACTAAAAGTTGGGCCAGAAAAGTATGCAGGGTTTTCTGGTGGGGGCAAAAAACTTAATGGATGTTTAAACTAGATGTGTTTAAAAGGTCACTTTATCTGTTTCTACACTCCAACCAGCTTTTCTTCCGATTTTTCCTCGTTCCGTTAATGGATCCAGTGTTCCCAGACATAAGGCTGAGTTATCTCCAAAGCCCTCTCCTTCCTGGACACCCCAGTTCATTTACCAAATCCAGTTCATTTCCACCTGGATTTGGCAGTGTACCTCCACCTATCTCTTTTCCGTTCCCCTTGCCCCACTGCCTTAGTTTGCAGATTATGTTACCAGTTTAACAGAATAACATGGGTATAGTCTCCAAATCTGTTTTCTACACATAGCTTTCTTCCTTCTAGTCCATTTTATGGACATATCACTACTAGACCAATCTTTCTGAATCACAGCTTTGATGTAATTCTTTCTTTTCTCAGAAACCTCTAATAATGCCTTGTTGCTTACCAGATAAAGAGCCAGAGAGCTTTAGGTTGACATTCATTCAAGGCCCTGCAAAGATTGGTCCCAATTTACCTACTTCTACCTTTCATGGCATATGCTTGTAGTGGATATTCTGCTTTTCTCTGCCCCATTCAAACTAAACTGTTGCTCTTTTCCACAAATACTTTTGCTTTCTCAATTTTAAACGTTTTTCTGCTACCTAGAATGCTGTTTTTCCTTCCTCACGAAATCCTGTTGTTTCTCTGAAACTAGCATACTAATCCCTGTCCTTAAGAGTGCTCTCTTCTTTGAATTCCACTCTTGCCTTTTGTATAGCGTTTATCATGTGTACAAACACTTTTGAGAGGACAATGCCCCCAACAGCCTTTGTTTCTCCCTAAGGATCTTATGCAATGCTTTGTACATAGTAGATGCTCAGTAAACATTGTCGAAGTAATGCATGAAGGTAGATAGGAGAAAAGGTTTAATTTTTGTGGAACTCTTGAAGTCGAGTGCTGTCAGAAGAAACAAGTCCTATAAACTAAGCTCTTTTTGGGCTTTTGCTGGATTTAATTTGGGCATGAGATTTAAATGTTGCTAATAGTTACATATATGACATGAAAACAAATTCATATTTAATTAATACCAAGAATATTGTTTCTGGAAGCAATTGGACCATGTAAAGATTGGTTTCACCTTATCTATCCTCCATTCCAGACATATTTCCTTGTACTGCATATCCTTTGTAGTTCAATTTATGAGGGAATTTATTATTTAGAAAAATTAGCGAAGTTATTTAGATGTGAATGGACAGAAACATTTTGTAAGCTCTCTAAAGTTCTCTTAGATCTTTGCCAGTTTTTCCATTGAGGAAAAAACTTTAAGAAGTCGTATAAGCACATAGTAAGTTCAGATAGTTTAGAAGGGTCTGAACAGTTTGCAAACTAAAATACCTGTGGATGCCAGATGGGTGACAATTGAAATATGTATCCTCTGGAAAGCACTTGCCTTTTATAAAGAGGCAAGTGATACTTCTGAAGTCAAATGTTGCTGTGTTAGAATGGGGGCCCAGTTTTAGATTTTTTCTGTTTTTTTTTCAAGAAAAGTCAGAAATACAGACTTTATGGGAAATGTTCTGATTTTTAAATGTTGGCAATTAATTCAAATATTTTTAGAACACTGTGAGCCAAATAAAGCACATTTGTAGGCAGGATATAGTCCTTGAATCACTTGTTTGTAACCTCCGTACTAAAAGTAAAAAGCAAAAATCCAGGTATAGCCACTACTAACAATTTCTTCTATACCTTTTAGAAACTTTAGAAACTTTAGAAAGTTTTTTTTTTAGAAACTTCTATGCATATATATTATACATAGAATTTTGTATGCATGTGTTTATATGTAAAGTTATATATAATTTTTTTAACAGTAATGGTTGTTGCTGTTAATAATAATTATCCTTCCTCTCCAGAGTAATGGATACCAAGACCCTTATACCTCCTTTGTTTCAGTGGGAACTGAATTTAGTTGTCAAGGTACTTATATAGGCTGATCAAATAGATGTTCTTTTCAATTAACAGTGCAGTGGGGGACTTTGGTCACTTCAAATACGGTAAAATTCCTTCTCATTAGGCAACAAACTCTCATCCAGTAATTATACATAATTTTATGAAAACTTAGTCTTACTGTGGTAAGAAGTAAACTATCTAGTAGTGAGCTCATCTGAATATATTTACATGATACTGTCAGAGAACAGTTTCTAAGATGAACTTTTTGGAAACCCAAAATGCAGCAGTACTAAAATGCACTGAAAAGATTTAACTCTTACTAAATCACCTTGTGCTGATGAAATTAATACATTTTGCACTTGCTGGAATAGTAATGGATTTAGTAAATGGTGTTCTAATGATTTGCTAAAGTTAAGGTATATCTTGGGAGGGGGAGCAGTTTATTCCCAAATATAGAGGCTCAGCCTCACTATGTACTGGGTTTTAAAAGATCCACTTTTAAAAGAATAGTTGTTTTTTCTTAGTGTGTTTTGAGTTTCACATCTATAAAGTATTTCTGAGGGTTCACGCTTGACTTACTGTGCTTGGAGTAGGTGAATCGCAGCCTCTTATGGAACAGTCACCTCCTAATGATTGATTGAATGATGCATGATGTGCTTCTGAAGTGCCTTCTGGTCAGTGTTTATTTTTTACTTTTTTTTTTTTTTAATACCTTGATAACAAGCCTTGAGAGTGGAAACCACTGGCTAAGGGATGGGGTCTACATACAACTTCGACAGGGAACTACAGCCTTATTTTTATTTTTATAGTATATTTATTTTTCTCTGATTTAAAGCAATTGTGTATTCTTTTTTTTTTTTTTTTTTTTTTTTTTTAAGAAAGAGTCTTGCTCTGTCGTCCTGGGTAGAGTGCAGTGGCATCATCCTAGTTCACTGCTTCCTCAAACTCTTGAGCTCAAGTGATCCTCTTGCCTCAGCCTCCCAAGTAGCTGGGACTACAGGCAAGCACCACAACACCCAGCTAATTTTTCTTTTTACATGGGGTCTCAGATGTTGCTCAGGATGATTTCGAACTCCTGAGCTCAAGCAGGCCTCCTGTCTTGGCCTCTCACAGTGCTAGGGTTATGGTGTGAGCCACTGCACTTAGCCTACTGCCTTATTTTTAAAAGAATAATTTTATTTTTATTATGACATAAGCTATTTATGTTCATTGCAGATAAGTTATAAAGTACCGATAATCAAAAAAATAAACCGTACGGAGCCCAGAGATAAAAATATTAACCTTTTGATGTATGTGTATTCTTCTAATACTGTATTGTGTGCATGTGTGTGTGTGTTTGTGTGTACACACGTGCACACCTGGGCTTGCTTTACAACTAAGATGTTTACTGTATTCCAGGTACTGTTTTAAGTGATTTTTGTTTAATACATAATTTAATGCTCATAATAATTCTAGAAAATAAACACCGTTATTTTCATTTTTTTGGAAACGAAAAAGAGGCTCAGAGAGGTTAAATAACTGAACTTAAAGTCCCATGGGTACAAATGGGTTTCAGACATAAGCACTCTGGCAGAGTCTGTGCTCCTGATTGCTGTGTTTTATATTAATACATTATAAAGTTTCCTAGGACTGCCATAACAAATAGCACAGACTGGGTGGCTTAAAACAACGACAATATATTTTCTCAAATCTGGAGGCTGGAAGTTCCAAGTCAAGGGTGTCAGTGGGCCATGATCCGTCTGAAGTGTCTGGGGAAGAATCATTTCTTGTCTCAGCTCTTCGGCTTTCTTTGGTTTGTAGCTGTATCACTCCAGTCTCTGCCTTAGTAGTCACAAGGTCTTCCTTGTGTGTCTTCAAATCTCCCCCTCCTTATAAGGACACCAGTTAGTTGGATTTAGTGCCCACCCTAATCTAGTATGACCTCATCTTAACTAATTACATCTGCAAAAGACCCTGTTTACAAATAAGGTCACGGTCCGAGGTTCTAAGTGGACATGAACTTTGGGGGACACTGTTTAACCCAGTATATACACATAGTGTAATCTGTCTTCACTTAACAATCTCTTATGACCATTTTCCTATTCTTAATGTAATTCCATACTTAACTTTTAAGGGCTTCAGAGTATACCATTATATGGATATAGAATAACTTCATAATCCCTTTTTATTTAGTATCTAGGTTATTTTCAAATTTTTGTCAATATAAACTCAGTATTGAATGTTCTTCTAGCTAAATCTTTGCTTATATCATTAATTATTTCCTTAGAATTTATCCCTAGAATTAGATTGCTAGGCTAAGGATTGCTGTGCTAAAGATAAACATGGCTTTTAATGCTCTTAATACTAATTGCTAAATTGCCTTCCCCATAAAGAATGGATTGATTTGTATTTCTGCCACTACTGTAATAGTGACTATTTCCTTGACACCTCATCAATGTAGCATATTCCAATTAATTATTCTCAGTTTTACAGGTAAAAAATGTGAGCTTGTTTTAATTCGTATTTATTTTGTCTTTTCTAATGAGTATTTTCATGTGCTAAAAGTCCATTGTATTTCTTTTATGAATTGACTAAACTTGTCTTTTGTCTGTTTTCCATAAAGAGGTTTACCTTTTTCGGAAAGAAAATTTCTTCTTTTTACCCCTAATTGTAAAAGTAATAATGTTGGATATAAAAACCCAGCAAATTCAGAATGTCTAAGAAAGACAGTAAAGCTGCTTGTAACACTAAAAGCTAATCACTGCTCTTAATTTGTGTTCATATATGTGCATACATGGGTATACATATATTTTAAATTAAAATGTAATCATATACATATTGCTTTATAACCTATTTTTCACTTAAATATATTGTAGTTATCTTTTCATGTCTGTTTTTCATGACTCCTGGTATTCCATTATTTGAGTATTCTGTAACTTCTTAAAGCAGTCATTTATTGGTTTGTTTTTCACTATTTTAAGTATCTGTTCATTTGCCTAATTATTTACATCTCTCTCTCTTTCTCTTAATTCTTTTTTTTATACGATCTGAAGTCTTAATTCTTTTTTTATTGTAACATATAACCCATGTATTTATTTAGGACAAATTCTTAAAAGTGGAATTGGGAGGTCAAAGGTATACCCTGATGAAAGTTCTTGATAAACATTGCCAGATTACCTCCATGAAGGATATATCATTTAATCTTAACAGTTAGGCAGTAGAAAGTCTGCTTTCTAGGAATTATATTATCTTTGCAGGATAGATTTATGTGATAGGTGAAAGTTGTTACTTGTTTTATTTTGTGTTTCCTTGATTGCTGGTGAAGTCTTAAGTTTTTTTTTGTTTGTTTTTTGTTTGTTTTGTGTGTGTGTAATGGCTATATTTTATATATGTACTTAAATTTTTATTTTGAAAAACATAATGAACTGTGTACCCACAACTGAGATTTCAGTCATTAATATTTTGCCTTTTGGTCTTTCCACAAGAACAACAGTATTTTAAGGCAAATCCTATCAGTGTGGTGACCCTTTGTTTCCGCTTAAAAAATGTAACAGCTTTATTGAGGCATAATTTACATACTATAAAATTCACCTATTTTAAGTGTGTCAAGATTTTTAGTAAATTTATAAAGTTGTGTAGCCATCATCACAATCCAGTTTTAGAACATTTCTGCCACTCCAGTAAAATTCGTTGTGCCAGTTTGGTCAGTCCCCACTCTTATCCCTAGCCCCAAGCAACCACCAGTCTGTTTCCTGTCTCTCTGGATTCGCCTTTTGTGGACTTTTTTTGTTTGTTTGTTTTTTTAAAGAAATGGGGTCTCCCTGTGTTGCCCAGGCTGGACTTGAACTCCTGGGCTCCAGTGATCCTCCCACATCAGCCTCCTGAGTAGTGGGAATTGTCACTGGCTGGACATTTTATTTAAATGTAAACATACAGTATAGTCAGATACAGTGGCTTGCACCTGTAATTGTAGCACTTTGGGAGGCTTAGGCAGGAAGATTGCTGGCAGCCAGAAGTTCGAGGTTACAGTGAGCTATGATCTGTTGCACTCCAGCTTGGGTGACAGAGCAAGACCCTGTCTCTTAAAAAAATAACAAACAAAAAAACCCCCATATAAATAGTATGTAACCTTTTGTGACTGGCTCCTTTGCCTTATATTGTTTTCAAGGTTCATTTGTATGGTAGTATGTATTGCAGATGGAAGTTTATTTTGTTTTATTGCTATTATTCTACATATTTAAAAATTGACTTTAAATGTTCCTGCCATTTGGGGGCCTTTATCATTTTAAAAATTGATATTTATAAGTTATATTTGTCCAGTTTGGTATTTGTGCTGTAACTTCTTAACATTTTATTTTGATGTATAATCTTTAATATATTTCATGTGAAAAACTTAACATAGTAAATCCTGTGCTCTCTCTTATCCCACTGTCTAGAAGCGGCCATTGTTCTATTTTTTTGGAGACATTCTGTGCCTTTCTAGGCATGTATTTGATCAGAGCGGTCACAGAGTCCTTATTCGTGCTACTTAAAAGTTATCATTATACTTTCCTCCATTCTCCATGTAGATTTAAAGTCCCTCCTTCCACCTGTTTCTGAAAAAGAACCATCATCTATATTGATAGTTGGAAGGATGAAAACAGTCCCTGATGGACATCTTTAGGTCTTCAATGTTAGGCCTAGTTGAGAAATTTTTCTCCTTTGTAATGCTTTAAAATGAACTTGGATATATTTTTAAATACAGACTTGAGGCCAGGCCATTTCAGTTCCATCGTTCACTTCATTTGTCAAGATCTTTTCCTAACTTGGAGAGCACGTTCTGTTGGTGCACCATGTCATGCAGAGAAAGGTCTTATACCATTCCCCATGCTTTAAAGCCCTCTCCCCGACACACTCACAAATGAGATCATACTATACATACTATTCTCTGACTTGGTGTTAAAACTTTGCAGTATGCTGTGGACAGCATCCTTTTTTTTCTTTTTTTAATGGATGCATAGTATTCCGTTGTGGCTGACTATATTTTATTTAACCACTTCCTTGTTAATGGGCAAGAATTTTGCCACGGTCTTAGGCAACCCCAGAATTCTGTGTCTTTACATTGTTACTGGTTTAATGAGTTAAAATGTATTCATTTTAATTTGTTTTGCCTTAATGAGAAATGAGGTTGGATATCTTTCCATATCTGTATTGGCCCTTTATATATTTTTGTGACTTATTTGTGTTCCCCCTCTACCCCAATCAGATTGTTAGTCTCTTCCTCATTGATTTGTGTGAGCTGTTTGCATGTTAAGGAAAATCACTTCTTATTAAATTCTTGCTTTTCCTCCAGTTTGTCTTTTAACTTGGTTAATATTTTTCCTGTGTGGCACTTCTTTGATGAATTTTTATGATGTTGAATCCAGCAGTCTTTTCTATTTTGATTTTTACTTTTGATTTCAAGCTTAGAAATCCTTCTCCTAATTGTTATGTAAATATTCCTATTTTCTTTATTATTACATAATTTACATATAAATCTTCTATATGGTTGAAATGTATGTGGTGATTTGGTGGGAGGTCGATATCTTAACATATTTTCCAGATGATTAGACAGTTTTCCCATTTATTGAAAAATTCACATTTCCCCTGATGATTTGAAATGCTATCTTTATCATATATCAAATGCTCATAATATATTTGGGTTTGTTTTTGCACTTTTTCTTCTGTTGCATTGGTGTGCTTGTCTGGTTTTTCAGTACTAAAGTCAGAGTTTTAATGTTTACTTAAAGGTGTTTTTTTAAGAGAAGTACATTTTCTTCTTATTTTAATTTTCATTTTATCCAAGTTCCAGAAGTACATAGTTTTCAGAGTAAAGTAGGTCTGCAGCTTTAAGGAACAGAGTTACTTAAGGTTAAAAGGAACAAGGAGTCCTAAACCTTCTTTCTTATCTAACTTCACAGAGGCTTCAATCCTTTCAACTGATTTTTGGGTTTTTACCTCTCTCAATTTTTTTTTTTAAATTTTAACCACTATTTGTTGACTTCCCATGGAGAGATGAAGATTTCTCTTTGTAATAGCCAATGTGGTAGTGAAGAGCAAGTTCAGAGCTTCTGCTAGTATACTACATGTAACCTTTGGCAAATTACTTTCTGTCTCTGTGCCTCAATTTTCTCATATGTAGCATAAGGACAATATCAGTGGTTATCTGAGGATTAGGTAGATAAATATGTGTAAAGATTTGGAATTGTTCTTGGCACATAGTCATTGTTAGTTTCACTCACGCTATTTTCTGTTCTCCCATTTTAGTTATTTGTTTAGTTATTTGTTTTGTTATTTATTTAGTTATTTAGTTATTATTAGGGTTAAATCAAATCTTATTATACTATTTCTTTTTTTCTTTTTTTTTTTTTGTAGAAACGAGGGGCGGGAGGAGGGAGTCTGGCTTTTGCTCAGGCTGGTCTTGAACTTGTGAGCTCAAGCCATCCTCCCACCTCGGCCTCCCAGAGTGCTAGGATTACAGGCATTAGCCACCACACCCAGCCAAATCTCCTTGTAACTATTTAAACGCCTGTCAACCCTTAAGCCATTAGTGTACTTAGATTACCTTTCCTTTTCTGCATAATCTTTTGCTGCCCTGAGGGTAATAATTGTATGGATTTTTGGTTTGTTCAGTCTCTTAGATTTTTTTTTTTACTAAGTTATCCTCAAACTTGCACCACCTGTATAATCTGTTCTCAGTAGGTTCAGACACTTTAGGTATTCTTTCAGTTTTATCTTTGAGGAATACTTTTCTAGAGCATTTGACCTACTCTGTTCCAGACTGGTTGAGCTCTAGGTCTGCTGCACAGTTCTCACCCTGGGGTTTTCTTTTACTCCCTCTTTGTTGGAGCCCCTGTTTCCTGGACCCCATTTTTTTAACCTCCTGAATGCAGGGGAGATAAATTTGATCCTTTTGCGTTCTGAAACTATCTTTGTCTTACTCTGATACTTAGTTGCTATCCTAGGTTTGACTGGGTAGAAATTTTAAGGTTGGAAATATTTTTATCAGAATTTTGAAGGCACTGATCCTTTTTCTTTCATTTTCAGTGGTAATGTTGAAATGTGATGCTGTTCTTATTCTTTGTTCTTTGAATGAATCCTGTTTTCTTCCCTCTCTGGAAGCTTTTGGTAACTTTGCTGTGTCCCCAGTGTCCTGAAATTTGATGGTGATGCATTTCAGCATGTATTTTCATATATCGTGCTCAGCTTTAGTGAGCCTTTTCAGTCTGGAAAATGCATCCTCTTGTTCTTGGAAAATTTCTTGAATTAATCCTATGATTTCCTCCCCTTCATTTTCTCTGTTCTCTTTTGTTCAAGCTCCTATTTTTCAGTTATTGGACCTTCTGGTCTGGCTTCCTAATTATCTTTTCTCTTTTCACTTTTGACTAATGTTTGCTCTGTTTTTTGGGAGATCTTCTCAGCATTGTTTTCTTCAAGTTACTTTTTGTTATTTGTTTGCTTTAGTCTTTTTCTTTCATATTCTTTCAGATTTCTTTCATATTCATATTTCATATTTCTTTGCTTGAAATATATGGTGGTTCTTGACCATATAGTTAATACTATTTAAGAGTAGGACACAAAGAGGATTGGAAGCTGTGGGCTGACTGTTGACTGTAGGGTTTGTTAACTGTGGGCTTAACAGCCCCACCCATTTCCTCCAGGGTGGGGCAGTCGTTAAGCTATGCAGTATACAAGGTATCCATATAACAAAAGCATTTATACCCTTTTAACATTTTGAAATTTAAAAAAAAAAAGAGCAAAGCCAGGACTTGAACTCCCACTACACCCCCCCCCCCCCCGCAAAAAGACTATATTAGGGGATCTGAGGCCTAACTATTGGGTTTAGGCAAATGCATAACCTCTCCTGTTTTTGTCTCTATATTTACCCTCACTTGTAGCGTATCTGGTGCTATTTATTCCTGAACCTTTCGGAGATCCTCATTGTAAATTAGATTGCTTCTCTGCTTTTCCCACTGCTGGCTGAGGAGGATTCAGCTTTCTCAGGTCAGCTAAGTCATTTTACTACTTGTCTCTCTACTTTCTAGTACTAACGTTCCCTCATTTGTTCACTTTGTCCTTGTGTCTTGTGAATTTATGCCTTTTTTTTCCTCCCCATCTCTACATTTTGGGAGAGTTTAGGGAGGGAGCTGAGGTTAATGCTTGCATTCAGCATTCAATCTTTTTTTTTTTTTTTTTTGGTCCCCGTGCCTATAAAAACAAAGCCTTCAATCTTTAATTGGAAGTTGAAAGAAAGTCCTGGATTTATATCTAAAAGTTTTTATTCTGCCTTTTCATTCTTATGATTTATGTGTTTGGATATGATATAAAATTTGGTATGCCAATTGAATAATTGATCACGTTACAAAGGTAACTTTCCTTTGCCCAGATGGGATTAGAGTTTTTATTTTCTTCTTTGCGCCTTCACTTTAATTCTTAAATTTTCTGCAGTGAATATGGCATTATTATATAATTAGGAAAATATAATATCTGAGTAGAGAAAAAATTGCTAGCTAATCAAATCCTTGAATAAAAATTGGCTTTAGGAATCATTATGCTCCTCTGTTACTTAACCCTAAAACTGTAAAGAGCTGTGCTGTGTCCTTTACAGGAGTCCTCTAGGTAATCTGCAATTAGAAACATTAATTTTGGGGTATGTATAGGTGTATTTTGCAGAGTTCATTCTGATTTATCCCCCAACATTTTATTTTGAAGATTTTCAATCATAGAAAAGTTGAAAGACTAACACAGTGAATACCTCTGTACTCTTCACATAGATTGACCAGTTATCATTTTGCCATATTTACTTTATCATATTTTAAGTACCTTTATTGAAGTATAATTACAAACAGTAAGTTAACCCATTTAAAAATGTATAGTTCAATGATTTTTAGTAAGTTTATAGAGGTCCACAACCGTCACCTCAATCCAGTTTATGAATATTTTCTGGCTGGGTATGGTGATTCACACCTGTAATCCCAGCACTTTGGGAGGCTGAGGCAGGAGTATAGCTTGAGGCCAGGTGTTCAAGACCAGTTGGCCAACATAGAAAGACCTCCGTCTCTTAAAAACAAAAAATAGAAAAATTAGCTGGGTGTAGTGGTGTACACTTCTAGTCCCAGCTACTCGGGAGGCTAAGGTGGGAAGATCGCTTGAGTCCAGGAGTTCGAGGTTACAGTGAGCTATGATAGTGCCATCGCACTACAGCCCGGGTGACAGAGTGAGACCCTCCTCTCAGTAATTAAAAAAAAGAACATTTCATCACTCCAGTAAGATTTCTTCTGTCTGTTTACAGTTAACCCATTTCCACTTCCAGCCTGAGGCAACCACTAATCTTTTGTCTGTCTCTAAGGATTTGCCTTTTCTCCACTTTTTATATAAATGAAATCATATAATATGTAGTCTTGTATCTGGCTTTTTTCACTTAGCACAATGTTTCTGAGATTCATCTATGTTTTAGCATATATCAGGATTTTATTCATTTTTGCTCGGAAGTATTTCATTGTATGGGTATGTCACATTTATCCATTTACCAGTTGATGGGCATTTGAGTTGTTTACTTATTGGCTATTATGAATAAAGCTGCTATGAACATTTCACTTGTAAGATTTTGTATAGACATGTTTTAAAATTTCATTTGGGTAGATATCTAGCAATGGAATTGCTAATTTGTATGGTAAAATTATGTTTAACTCTTAAAGAATCTGCCCATCTGTTTTCCAAAATAACTGCTACTCTCCATTGCGACCAACATTGTATGAGAGTTCTTTCTGTGGGTTTTATACATTTTTTTCCTGAACCATTTGAGATAAATTGTAGGCATTGTGACATTTCATCTCTAAGCCCTTCAGCAAATACATCCTAAGAGAACAGGGCATCATTTTCTGTAACTGCAGTGTTGTTGTCACCCTCATGGAATTTAACGTGAAAATGATAGTATTATCTAATATATAGCCCATATCTAAATATCCCATTTGTCCCTAAAGTGCCCTTTAAAACTTTTTCCTTTTTTTTTTAAATACAGGATCCCCTCAGGAATCCCATGTTACATTTGGTTGTCATGTCTCTTTAGTCTTCTTTATTCTAGAATAGTTCCCTCATAGTTTTTGGGTGTTTTAAGACATTGACATTTTTTAAGAGTCCCGATAGTTGTCCTCTAGACGTACAGTCCCCAAGTCCCTGTCTGAGGACCAGTATCAGTCCGTGCCTGTTAGGAACCGGGCCACATAGCAGGAGGTGGTCGGTGGGTGAGCCAGCGAAGCTTCATCTATTTACAGCAGCTCCCCATCACTCCCATCACCGCCTGAGCTCCACCTCCTGTCAGATCAGTCACTGTCTCCCATCACCCCCAGATGGGACTGTCTAGGTGCAGGAAAACAAGCTCAGGGCTCCCACTGATTCTGCATTATAGTGAGTTGTGTAATTATTTCATTATATATTACAATGTAATGATAATAGAAATAAAATACACAATAAATGTAATGTGCTTGAATAATCCCCAAACCATGCCCTCCCCCCACATCCATGGAAAAATTGTCTTCCATCAAATTGGTCCCTGGTGCCAAAAAGGCTGGGGCCCACTGTTCTGTATTGTTGATTAGTCTGATTGTTTCCTCATGATTAGATTCAGGTTAAACATTTTTTTCTTTGTTAAGAGACAAGGTCTCACTGGTCTTGAATTTCTGAGTTCCAGTGGTCCTCCCACCTCAGCTCCCAAGTAGCTGAGATATAGGCATGTGCTACCTTCCCTGGCTTAAACATTTTTTTTTTTTTTTTTTTTTTGAGACAGAGTCTCGCTTTGTTGCCCAGGCTAGAGTGACGTGGAGTCATCCTAGCTCACAACAACCTCAAACTCCTGGGATCAAGCGATCCTTCTGCATCAGCCTCCCAAGTAGCTGGGACTACAGGCATGCGCCACCATGCCCGGCTAATTTTTTCTATATATATATATTTTTAGTTATCCAGATCATTTCTTTCTATTTTTTACTAGAGACGGGGTCTCGCTCTTGCTCAGGCTG
>CAUYSK010058381.1:0-48483 GCA_963575035.1 Avahi laniger
TAATTTCTTTCTATTTTTGGTAGAGATGAGGTCTCGCTCTTGCTCAGGCTGGTCTCGAACTCCCGAGCTCAGAACGATCCGCCCACCTCGGCCTCCCAGAGAGCTAGGATTACAGGCGTGAGCCACCGCGCCCGGCCTAGAGCGAAATAATTTAAGGGAAGTAGGTTGAATTGAAATGTGCAGAGCCCTGAACAGGAGGCAGGGGAGTGTGAACTTGAACAGGAATTCAATCACACTTTTTGAAGAAGGAATAGCATAAGGGTTCTGCTGTTTTAAGCAGACTAATCTGATCGTGATGTGTAGAAGGGACTGAGGGGAAAGGATGTAGATTAAAGAAGCCAATCAGGAGACAGTAGGATAACAGCCTAGCAATAGTAGGAAGGGCAGAGGGTAGAATATAAAAGAGATTATAAAGAAAGAATAATAGTCTACAACTAAGCAAGTATTTAGAAAAAGGGAAAAATCAAAGATGGCTCTGAGAGTTAACACAGAAATGACAGGGAAAATGATACTGTAATACAAATAAGGATTACATGGCCACGATATAGGTATTTAAGGTCTCAAAGCCAATATCCAAAATACTATTACTATTAATAGTGTTACTATTACTACAGTATTACTAATTAGTAACAACAGCATAGTAATACTAATACTAATGTGATTTACCATTTTACAAAATAGTAAAACAATGTTTTCAAAAAAACAGGTTAAAAAACACTTTATTGTCATTTAAAAATACCATCTCAAATAATCTTCCATCAAGAACTCTAAGTAATATGTACTATATAGTATGTGAGAGCTATGTAAACAATTCCCTTTATTTTAGAAATGAGGGCTGGGCTCAGTACAGCATAAGGTGGTATGTGAAGAGCTAAAAATAAAATAAAAAGAAAGCAAAACTATTTTAGATCTTCCTCTAAGTAATGGGGCAGTATTCTGCCACTATAAACAAAGTGGCTATATGCTTTTTATTTGGTTTCAGTGCTTCTCTGAGGTCACAGGACAATTTAGTCTTACAGTAATCTCCAGATAACAGCTTAAAACATCAAGCTGAGTAGTACCATCTATCATCAATGGAAAGTAAATTTCAGCATGCCTTAAGGTTGAAAGAGGTGCATTTGTAGAACAAAGGGAATGAAAAAGGAATTCTACAGATGTACTCATCTTTATTTAGTCCAATTTTGGGAGCCATTAATGGGAACAATGTGATAAACCACAAAGTAAGGGTGCTTTGGGAGACATACAGTATTAGGATTGAAACTACTATAAAGAAGGCCTAGGGAAACATTAAAGAATGGTCTGTCTTCCCACTACAAAAATGAAATATGTTTATTATATAAAATTGCAAAACTATTTTTAAAAACAAAAAAAAGAGCAATGGAAATTGCTCACAATGTCATTATTTCAATTACTCCAACATTTTGGTATATTTCTTCTATATTTTTTCTACCTTTTTAAAATCATGGTTGATTTCATATGCATACAGTTTCATACAAGCATACCTCAGAGATATTGCAGGCTTGATTCCAGACCACTGCAATAAAGGGAATAATGCTATAAAGTAAGCACACAAATGTTTTGGTTTCCCAGTGCATATAAAAGTTGTTTACACTATACTGTGTAGTATAGTGTACTACACCATACTGTGTAGTCTGTATCAAGTGTGCAACAGCATTATGTCTAAAAAACAAACAATGTATGTACCTTAATTAAAAAATACTTTTATCACTAAAACATGCTAATGATCACCTGAGACTTCAGCAAGTCATAATCTTTTTGCTGGCTGTCTTACTCTGTTTTGCACTGTTTTATAAAGGGATATCTGAGACTGGGTAAAGTTTTTCTTTCTATAAAGAAAAGTGTTCATTTGGCTCGTGATTTTGCTGGCTGAAAGACTGGGCACCTGGCTGGGCCTCAGCTGCTTCCATTCATGGCTGAAGGCAAAGGAAAAAAGGTGAGAGGGAGTCAGTGTGTGCAGAGAGAGATCACCTGGTGAGAGAGGAAGCAGGAGAGAAAGAAAGAAGGTGCCGGGCTCTTTTTAACAAACAGATGTCACAGGAACTAATAGAGCCAGAACTAATTCATTCCCCCCACCACAGTGAAGACATCAATCTATTTACTAGAAATCCATCCCATGACCTCAACACCTCCCATTAGGCCCCAGCTCCAACACTGAGGATCAAATTTCAACATGAGGCTTCGGGGCACAAATCATAGTACTGGTAGAGAGGGTCTTGACTTAGTATTGATGGCTGCTAACTCATCAGGGTAGTGTTGCTGAAGGCAGGGGTGGTTGTGGCATTTTCTTAAAATAAGACAACAATGAAGTTGGGCACGTGGATTGACTCTTCCTTTCACAAAAGATTCCTCCCGTAGCATGCAATGCTGTTTGATAGCATTTTATCCACAGGAAGCCCTCTTTCAAAATGGGAGTCAACCCCCTCAAACTCTGTGGCTCCTTTATCAACTAAGTTTATGTAATATTCTAAATCCTTTGTTGCTATTTCGACAATGTTCACAGCATCTTCACAAGTAGATTCCATCTCAAGAAACCCAGTTGTTTGCTCATCCATAAGAAGCAATTCCTCATCTGTTCAAGTTTGATCATGAGATTGCAGCAATTTGGTCACATCATCAGGCTCTAATTCTAGTTCTCTTGCTATTTCCACTGCATCTGCAGCTAATTCCTCCACTGACATCTTGAACCCCTCGAAGTCACCCATGAGGGTGGGAATCAACTTCCTCCAAACTTCTGTTAATGCTGATATTCTGACCTCCTCCCATGAATCACAAATGTTCTTAAAGGTATCTAGAATGGTGAGTCCTTTCCAGAAGGTTTTCCATTAACTTTGCCAAGATACATCAGAGGAATCACTATCTATGGCAGCCATGGTCTTAGGAAATATATTTCTTAAATATAAGACTTGAAATGTACATTTCCATCAGAGCTCTTCAGTGACTAGGTGCATTGTCAATGAACAGTGATGTTTTGAAAGAAACATTTTTTCCTGAGCAGCTGCTCTCAACAGGGGGCTTAAAAATTCAGTAAACCATGGTCGGGCGCGGTGGCTCACGCCTGTAATCCTAGCTCTCTGGGAGGCTGAGGCAGGCGGATTGTTTGAGTTCAGGAGTTCGAAACCAGCCTGAGCAAGAGCGAGACCCCATACTACTAAAATTAGAAAGAAATTAATTGGACAACTAAAAATATATAGAAAAAATTAGCCGGGCATGGTGGCGCATGCGTGTAGTCCCAGCTACTCGGGAGGCTGAGGCAGAAGGATTGCTTGAGCCCAAGAGTTTGAGGTTGCTGTGAGCTAGGCTGACGCCACGGCACTCACTCTAGCCCGGGCAAAAGAGTCAGCCTGTCTTTTAAAGGTTTAAAGCCAGGCATTGACTTTTCTCTAGCAATTAAAGTCATAGATTTCATCTTCTTCCTATAGAAGGCTGTTTCATCCACATAGAAAATCTTCTCTTTAGTGTAGCCTCTTCATTAATTATCTTAGCTAGATCTTCTGGATAACTTGTTGCAGCTTCTATATCAGCACTTGTTCCTTCACCTTATACCTTTGTGTTATGGAGAGGGCTTCTTTTTTTAAACCTCATGAACCAAACCCTGCTAGCTTCAAACTTTTCTTCTACAGCTTGGTCCCTCTCTCAGCCTTCACAGAACTGAAGAGAGTTAGGGCCCTGCTCTGGATTAGGTTTAAGGGACCAGTAAGGCTGGTCTTCTATGCAAATCACTAAAACTTTCTCCATATCATTAAGAAGGCTGTTTTACTTTCTTACCATTTGTTCACTGGAGTAGCACTTTAAATTTCCTTCAAGAACTTTGCTTTCACAACTTGGTTAAACGTTTGGCGCAAGAAGCCTAGCTTTTGGTTTATCTTGGCTTTTGACATGCTTTTCTCACTAAGCTTAATCATTTCTACCTTTTGATTTAAATTGAGAGGTGTGTGACTCTTCCTTTCACTTTAACACCTTCAACACTTAGAGGCCATTGTAGGGTTATTAATTGGCCTAATTTCAATATTTGTGTGTCTCAGGGAATAGGGGCACCTGAGAAAAGGGAAAGACACAGGGGAATGGCTGGTGGTAGAGCAGTCAGAACACACACAACACTGATTAAGTTCACCATCTCACACGAGTGTGGTTCATGGTGACCCAAGAGAGTAATAGTAGTAACATCAATTATCACTGATCACCAAAACAGATATAATAATGATAAAGTTTGAAAATATTGTAAGAATTGCCAAAATGTCATAAACACAGAGTGAGTACATGCTGTTAGAAAATGGCACCAACAGATTTGCTTGATGCAGGGTTGCCACAAACCTTCAATACGTAAAAAAGTCAATGTCTACAAAGTACAATAAAACGAGGTGTGTCTACTGCTTTTCACTTACTATAATGGCAGTTTCCCCCCATGTGTAGAAAATACCTCATAAAACAAATTTATAATGGCTGCACAATAAACCACATGGATATAACTATTAGTGAAGGATTCCTTACAAAAGCATTACAATCTCATATAATACTTTATAACTCAAAAACATGTTTGTTCACCTCTATCTTTATCCTTATAAGATAAATGTATCGTTTATTCTTATGAGATAAACAGATAAGGATTATTATTTGTCCCATTTTATAGAAAAGTAAATAAAGTTAAAAAAAAAAAGATTTCAGTAACTTAGCCCCAAGAAACATATTAACGGTGAGGTCTGATCAAAGATTTACGTCTTCTGATTACCTTATCAGTTAGTTCGTCTTTTTAAAGAATACATATTGTACTGTAAAGTGACTCCTTTCCCAAGCTTCAGAGGACAAAGAAGTGTTGTATAGCAGCAAACATAACACACTCAAAAATATTATCTCCTCCTTCCACTATCCTTGGTCACTTCTCTCAGAAAACCTAAAATTACCACTTTAAATACAGTTGACTCTTGAACAACACAGGTTTGAACTGTCCAGTTCCACTCTGACCAATCCCCCCTCTTCAGCCTACTCAACATGAAGATGATAAGGATAAAGACCTTTATAATGATCCACTTCCACTTAAGGAATAGTAAGTGCATTTTCCCTTGCTTTATTGTAAGAATAGAGTATATAATACATACGGCATACAAAATATGTGTTATTTGACTGTTTATGTTACTGGTAAGGCTTCCAGTGTACAGTAGGTTATTAGTAGTTAAGTTATTGAGGAGTCCAAAGTTATATGTGGATTTTTTACTGTACAGGAGTTGGCGCCTCTAACTTCTATGTTGTTCAAGGGTCAAAAGCTAATGAAAACAGTCTTCACTTCTGGGGAGCAATGTTTTGTTACAATACCTTCAGATTATGTATGATATCTATCCGCTTGTTCTGGCTGTCCTTAAAGTGAACTTGAACTCTGACGGGAAATTCACCCCAGCCTCTTCTGGTCAGGTGAAAAGGAGGCTCTCTAGGGAAAAGCAGACATTAACACATTCGCTCGTGTTTATTCTCTCATCCTAGACAGGAAAAAGTTTCTCATAATAGGTAAATACGAAATTCATGTTTGTGTGAGAATCATTTAGGTTTCCTCATTTGAAGCTTCATCTTCATGTTGAATTTTTCTAAAATGCTAAATATAATTTAGAGAAAAGAAAGAAAAAGAAAGAAAGAAAGAAAGAAAGAAAGAAAGAAAGAAAGAAAAAGAAAAAAGGAGAGAAAAATCTAACTCAAGCGTATATTAATCTTCAGTTACTAAATGCTAAGAGCCAAGAGTAAACTGAGACCATATAATCCAATGTCATTTTCATAGACGAGGGAACTAAAGTGATGTGATGAATGTCACACAGTAGGGCAGGATCCTAATTGGCATGTGACAAACACAGACTGAGGTATACGTTCCGATCCCAGACCCTCATATTTATTCCTCCACTGAGGCAAAAACAAAATAAATCACTGATCAATCTGAAAGTGATAATTTACTTGAAACTATCTACTAAGGACTTTAAAATAAAGATCCTGTGTTCATAGTATAATCTCCCTCAAATAGTGACTATGATTTTAGTGGGTAGAGTGGAATGTAAATGAATGCTAAGTGGACTAGAGAAATCTCATCACAATGAATTTGTGAAGGGAAATTGATGAAACAAGAATGGCAAACTGTTACTAACTGATGATGGGTACATGAGGGTTCACTATACTCTTTACTTTTCCATATGTCTGAAATTTTCCATAATAAAAAATGTAGAAATTTCATTGAGAGATCTTTAAATATTCTAAATAATATGGTTTAAGTTAATGGGGTAGAGAGAGAATGTCTTAAAAATGAAAATGTTTGTTAGGAATTCCCAGCTTAGAATTATTGTAGTGAGAGGAAATGCCAAAATTACAGGGAGAAAAACTTCCAGTGCGATGCGTTTTTGGAAAACTAAGGAGATACATGAATTCGGTGAGGGCAGAGTCCAAGAACACAGCTGGAGAAGAATCTAACAGATGGGAATTAAGCAGCACAGACCCAGAAGCTGACAGCAGAGTAAAAGACAGGAAAAAACTCTGAGTATGAGAGTAGCCTAGAAAGCACAGAAATAAAAGAAAAGCAAAGAAAACTAGACTGTCCTGCATGGAAGAAACCAGCTGAGCTGAGACAAGTAGCCATGATGATGGTATAGATTTAGGTTTGGGGTAAAATGAGAAGGTAGACTTGAGATAATAGTTCAAAAACGGATCCAAGACCAGAAATACAGTGGAGCTAAGGGGTATGGTGGACTTAAGAGTAATTAGTGGAAATTCTATTGATGTTAAAGTTTGGTCGTTTAAATTTCTATAAAGCTAAGTGGTAAGTCTAAACTCATTTTGCAATATGCCTTAATCACACTGTTTGTATGCTGGATTTCTCTCACAATGGAGATAGTAAATTAGGTCTGTTCCTCAATTTCTGTACATGAGCTAACCTTTAGTGAATAGACAGAAAGAACTGCTGCTGAGGAAGACACAGACAAACATAAAGCTAAGAAAAAGGAACAATGCTTTTGACAGGAAATTCCTCCACGACCATATTTTTGGAAGCCAAAAAAAAAAAGGAATCTAAGACCTACCAATTATCAATAGAAATTTTATACTTCAAAAGATATATTACTTCACACAAAAGAGGACTGCCTCCCCTGAACAAACATCAGTATTTCTGGATTAATCAGATGTTGAAATGTATCAATGACCAAGAAGGAAAAATCGTATTATAGGGCTAAAAAAAAAAAAGCTTTCGTGACCAAGAATTCACTGCTTAATAAGACTCTTCATTACATTTCTAAATAGATGTTATAAAAATATTTCTTCTACTTCCTGCATGTCAGTTCTAGATATGCCATTTGGAATCACTAAGAATAAATTCTTCCTGTACGTGAAAGACCTTCAAGAGAACATCTTACAACATCCTCGTCTTTTCTTTTCAGAATGAATACCTCTGTTCCTCACAACAGTAGCAGCAGCAAACACAGTGTTTCCTATGACCCAACCATATTCTAAGCCCTTTATATCTACTGATTGATCTAATCTTTACAACCACACTATGAAATACCCCCTCTGAGACATAGTGAAGTTGAATAACTAACTTGCCAAGATCACATTTTACAGTAAATAAGCAGTGGAACCAGGATTTAAACTCAAGCAAAAGGCTCAGGAGCCACATTTAACCACTGTGCTAGTCCATATCCCCAAGATGGCAGACCTCACTACCCAGGCCACTCTCCTCTAGATGCACATAGTGTTCACTGGATATTGTCAGACTGGTGCAGGGCACAGCAAGTCTATCTGACTTCTAATAAAGCAGCCTAAAATTGCATTACCATGCTAAGTAATTTGTTTTTAAATTTTGGTTTTTACTTTTCTAATGTGGCTACTAGAAAATTTAAAATTGCATGTGTGGCTCACAACATATATTTCTATTGGACAGTGCTACTCTGGAGAATTCCTATATTGGAGCTAAATGAAACAGACATAAGCATTTGAAGAGGCTCACTAGGATTTTCTCTGGGGACCTAGCCCAGGCTACTCTCACATACACCAAGGGCAGGTATACTCCACTAAACTTCTCAAAGGGAGGGACCATATGGTGTTCATCTTTGCAATTCCTGTATCAAGCCCAGAACCTTAGCATACATTTGGTGACTGCCTTGTGCCTAAAAACAAAGTTTACAATCACAGCTTTTAGGAAGTTGGCTAAGAGTTGCCATGACATCTGAACCAAATGTTTAGTTCCATAGGAGCATAATCTACTGATGCTCTTTGTCAGGAAACATGCTGTGATGAGGAGATTCAGGGTGCTTCAGAAATACATTTGTACTTTGATTCACAGTAAGATAAATCATAAGTTTCAAGGCAGTGCAAAAGTCCTCCCAAATCATTTTAGATACCTGATACAAGAAACATCTTAAGAGCCCTGTAAAGAACATAATGAGTTATAATTAAATCTAAGACATATGTTAATAGTTCTATCCTACTTTATATTTGGTACACCATGTCTGGAGTTTTATGTTCAGTTCTAAAAAGAATATCTTAAGAGGAATATAGATAAATGGAACGTGTCAAGGAATATAACCTGGAGGACAAAAGAACAAAGCCACATAAGTGACAACTGAAACAAATGTGGATGAAACCCAACAGCTGCATTCAAATATCTGAACAACTGCTATACGGAAAACGGATTATAATGATTTTGTCTGTGTGGTGGTACGGGCATATGAAAGTCCTGAAAGTTTAGAAGTTAGAGAAAGTTATAATAGATCTCTACTCAGCATAATTACAAACATCCACATGAACAAAGCCACTTACAAATAGAAAGGCCCACCTCATGAATTCAATAACTTAACATCAAATATAAAATGATCATTTACTACATGCTAGGGACTATGCTAGATCCTCGTAAGACAAGTGAGTCAAGGTTCCAAACAACAATAAGCTCTAAGTCTAGAAAGACAGACATATATGTAAATTAGCATAATCGATTTACACATGTTATTTGCTATAAAAAAACACAGAAGTGTGGGTGATCACAATGATTTCTCCAGGAGTTTTAAACACCAGGAGCATATAAATCATAATTTCTTTTAAAATAACGACTTAAAAATCCTAACACTGTTGTTCATAATGCTTGAATTGTCCCGGGTGGAGTGCAGTGTCTTCATATTGTAGCTCACTGCAACCTCAAACTCCTGCCTCAGCCTCCTGAGTAGCTGGGGCTATAGGTGCACACCATGATGCCCAGCTAATTTTTCTATTTTTAGTAGAGCTGGGGTCTCACTCTTGCTCAGGTTGGTCTTGAACTCTTAAGCTCAAGCAATCCTCCTGCCTCAGCCTCCCAGAGTGTTAGGATTACAGGCATAAGTAAGCCACTGTGCCTGGCCCACAGGCTATTTCAATGATGCAAAATCTCACAAATTTCATGAAATGAAGTTCATTTACTAAGAGCAGAAAATACTCCGGATGTACGAGATGAAAGAGAAATTTGAAAAGGAGATGCAGCATGATCCTTTCTTTGGATTATAACACAGTCTGATAAATGATTTGCCACATCTTTACCTGCAGATTAGTAAGGATTTTTTAGGAAATACAATCTTATATATTACTGCATATTTTTTTTGCAACTTAAAAGAAGTCAGTGTGTTTTACAAATTCTAATTCTTGGTATAAGAATGGAGGGAAAAAACAGGTATTAGTTTGTATTGTTAAGTAGTAAGAGTTCTATGTAATGAGTTTTTAATCTCATTTTTTGGGTAAATCATATTTATCATCAATAAAAATATGATTAATACATCTTAACTGATTCACATTTATAATAAATGTTTTCTTTCCTAAGACCACACATTTTAATTTTTACCATGTAAGGTAATTTCTTGTTGATCTGGACATCGAAAAATATATTATTTTTATTACTTACATTTTTATAGACATAGTATTTTTTAAACTTGTCTATTTCTTACCAAACTCACAAAAATATCTTTATTAAAACACTGTGCTCATTTGGAGTTAGGCTATCTAAACTCAGAAAATATTGTCACTCTATAAGGTATTGTTAAACATTATTAAAATCCCAGGCATTCAAGTAAACGACCATTTACTGTAATTTAACCCACGGAAGAAGGAAGGACAAGGAAGGATTCACTGAGGAACTTCTGAGTTATGTCCTGAAGAAGAAAGGGCAGATCTTCACAAAGATGGCCACACTGTGTGTGCGTGTGTATATGCTTGCATGAGTGGAGGAAGAAGACAGATAATAGGGAGGAAAATGGTCTTTCAGGCAAAAAACTCAAGTCCAGGTCATTAGTGGTTTTCTAGGAGAGGATGGATTCTGAGCTTAGCTGTATGGGGCATTTCTAAAGGGATTCATGTATCAGGTATAGATTTAAATTAAATCAGAGACAAAGTCTTTTCAACATTAGGGTTTGAAAGCCTAAGAATAAAATTGCTTTTTTATCAATTAAGCTCTACTACTGAAACAAAACAAAACAAAACAGGTATCAACACTTTTCTAAGGTTCTATCCAGTATAATATGTCAAGAAAATGAAGAAAGTTTTATAAGCAGTAATAAAAGAAAAAAAAAATCTTATTTGCACTGCAAAATTACGACATTGATTCTCAGGCAGACAGGAGATAGAAAGATGCAATACCATAAAAAATGTGAAAACTGCTGTCTGTGCAAATGCTGAAAATGAAAAAAAATGTGAAAATTAATCCTTAACTGAGTGCATTTTCAATCTTTAATTTGACAATTTGATTCTAAAGTAATCTGGAAAAACATATATATTCAAGAATGGCTAAGAAAAAAATCTAGAAGAATGATAACGAGACTATACTCTATCAGATATCAGAACATGTTATAAAGCAAATCAATTAAAATAGTATATTATTGTAACAGAAATAAATGTTATTAACAGTCTAGAACAGGATCTAAGTTTACGTGGGAATTTAGAGTATACTAGATGTAGGGAAAAAACAGACCAACTGATAACTAGGATAACTATTATTCATATAAACATTCCATACCACCTACAAAAATCTGATTTCCAAGCATTTCACTTTGTGACCGCCAACCTCTATCTTTCCAGCTCTACTCCTAATCCAACTATTTTCTAACCTCACTTAGACTTCCATTTCTTGCCCACAAAAATCTTCACTATCCATCACTGCTCTCATATAATTCACTTCTCTCCTTACTCAGCATAGATTCCATGGTATATTACTACAATAACCTAATCATTAAAGTGAAAAAATCAAAGAACCAAGAGCCCAGGATTTTGTATGAATTGCCTATATGCACGCAAAATCCTTAAGAACACCACAAAAGTACCGGTAGAGAGAACATCAGTAAACTAGGTGTTAAGACTGTTTTTGAAAGAGGGAAGTGATTTGGGAAATCAGTAGATAACTGCGACAAAGGAGGAGCAGATCATATGGGGCTTCAAAGGACCTAAGGTTTTTTAGGGAGAAAGGGGAAAAGTGATCTGGAAGCTATAAATATAATCAAGGAAGACAGCTATCTCACCCCTAGACCCAGTGGTTAAAAACGGCCACCACTTGAAAGGGCTACAGAAGCAGAGTTCTCAGGAGATATTCGTTTTTGTTTAAGAGCTGGGGTGGAAGGAAATGTTCTGAACAGCACAGAGAACAGAGATTTCACTGATAATAACCCAAAACCTCTTCCATAGTACATTTATACAACAAACATGTATATGATGTAAAATATCATATAGATGTAAAGAATACAGCTAAATGATATGAGCAAATTTCACAACAGTATATCATCATTCCATTTTTGTGAAGTAACAAAAACAACGATTATACCAGGTTAGAATATGCAAAGGAAAAATATCACTAGGGGTTACTTATGAGAGGGTAAAAGCATGGGGAACTTTCAGCATTATATATTTCTACAATGTTAGAATCTTCTGTTATATTCTGATAACTATAAAAAACAGTAACATTTTTATGTATATCTGTATCTATATAAACAAGGTTAGCTATTTCCAGAGGTAAGCAAAATCAGCTCATACAATTAGTGTAGCAATAATCTGATTGGAGGGGACGGTACATGTTCATTGAGACAGTGATCTGCAAGAGGGAACCATGGCTGAAATTACATTGTGACTAAGAGTCAATGCTGGGTAAATAATTTTCCAGGGAATGTTGTGAAGTTAAATCACTTTTCTTTCACTTCAATAAATCTGTACTTCCTAGGTTAAATAACTCAAATGTGCTTACCTCACTTCCACAAGGTCATTTGGTTTATAGCTGGGATGAAGGAAGAACCAAACTTTCTTGACAAAATGATTAATGCTGGGTTCTCTACGAGACCCTCGGACATATACCATCCACTTATGAGTTGACTGGTCATTTTCTTCCCTCTTATCTGGAGGTATATACCTAGAGAAGAAAAAAAAAAGAAACCAGAATTATTTTTTCCTTCAAAAACCTAACGGAACAATTAACTCCTACTTAAAACAAGATTAAAATTCCAGCAATATTTAACAGCTATATCACCTAACCAAACAAAGTCTTTGCAGCTAATCATTTTGTTTTTTATTCTTTCTAAAACATTTATTTGGTCTAAAGAGCATTTTGTTAAGAGTTTGTTTTCTGATTATCAGTGTGCAATTAAAAAAAAAAATCAAACTTGTTTCTCCTGCCAAGTGGGTATATAAGGTGGAAATAAACAGGCATATTTTTATTCCTGGGATAGGGAACCTCTAGCCTTTGGATTGATTTCATTCAGGTTTCAGGGTGTGAGAACTCTAGGCCCTTCTGGTGCCTCTTACTACTGCCAAGAAGGCTGTACCTGGTTTGCTGATTTTTGAAAGCCAAAACAAGTCATTTCCTTAAGTCTTGACCATGGTGAAACTAGCATCGTCAGCCCTCCCCTTTATGGGATCTGTCTTTATTTCAGTATGAAGCCTCTTTCTTAGATCCTGGTGGAAAATATGGTCATGTCCTCCTACATGTTTATTTTAGCCTATGATTATCCTTGGTAATGCAGAGGGGTCAAGTTGCCCAACCTAGCTCTTCAGGAGTGTTCTTGTTCAATCTCGGCCCTTTACTCTCCATATGTAAGAATCAGCCTGTAAATTTCATGAACCCCTGTTGGGATTTTAATAGAAATATTTCCAGATCAATCTGGAGAGAAGTGACATCTTTACAAGACAGGTCAGCCCAGAAAAGGCCAAGCCTGAAAATTCAGGAAGAATTTCCACCAGGTCACAAGAAGATTGGGCATAAACAATCATTTCATCTAAATTTTCAAATGTATTGGCATAACAATGTTAATAGTTTCTTATCTCTTTCATAGTGCAGCATCTGTAATTATATCTTCTTTTTTCATTTCCAATATTATTTGTGTCTTTTTTCTCTGATTAATTTCACCAGGTTTGTATACGTTTATATTTTTCCTTTCACAAATGTATCAATTCATTCATGACTCAAATATTTACTAACCCAGTACTATAATAAGGTACAAAAACAGAAAAGACATAGTTTTTACCCCAAAGAGATTACAATCTGATTTGCAAAAAAATCTATGAAAATAAGAAATGATAATATGATAAAAAAATGACAAAAGAGAGTAGAAAGGAACTATAACTAATAAGGATCAGCAAATAAAACTTCATGAAAAAATTAATTGAAACTGCCATAGTCTAAAATCTTGGCCAACGTAATCAATTTTTTTCTCCAGCAAGATAATTTAATCCCTTCCACATATTTACATCCGGGACAAATATTTACATAATATCCTTATGCTATGAGAAGATTTATAGGAATTAGCTAAGGCCCCTAAGGATAGAACTAAGTCAGAAATAAACAAAAGTTTTTCCCAACTTATACACATTAACATGCTTGGTGAAATATATTTATGTAAGAGCTCACATCTTAGAAATTTTTACTAAGCACTATTTTATTCTGAGTTGAAGACTGACACACTATAGAGTCTCAAGACTCTGGACCTTGGTTTACTTTTGAAACAACTAAGAGCTTGAGAAAAGCACTCATGAGGTTTCTTCCTACTATAATACTAGAATAATAAGAGTATTTATGCCAAAATATTAACATAAATGGATGACTGAAAATGAAACTTTATCTATTTGTTCTCATGTCCCAATGACTTGCTAGATGCAAACCTTTTTGGCTTGCATTAGAGTCACTAAAGTAAGGTTTTGAAAAAGAAACAAAAGTCAGAGAGACTCATCATACTTAAGTCCTTCCATCTCAAAAAAAAAAAAAAAAGAAAGAAGACAAAGAACAGTAAATGGGTTCCTGGGAAGAAATATCTGGTTTCAGCTTTGGAAGTGCCAATCACAAATAAATGGCAGATGCAAGAATGGAAATGTGGAGGAAAAAATGAAGATTTGAAAGTTAGAGTTGAGAACAGTACCTGAGAATTTACCATTCTCATTGGTTTCCAAATAATTAGCATCTTTTACAAACTACACATGAAAGTATAAGAGGTTCCTATACTGCCTCTTCTCTAGTAATATATTTTGAGAAAAAATTTCCTTCCCCTTATTTATCATTTGTGGATACTGTGAAAGGCAAGGCAGAATAGCACTGTATAGAGAAGGAGTACAGAGGAAATAATACCCACATGAAGAACAGGAGACCTAGATTCAAACTCTGTGCTTACAAGTGAGCAAGATTACTCTAAGAAAGACTCTGGACTTTGATTTATTTTTGAAACAACTAAGAGCTTGGGGAAAAGAATTCCTGAGGCCTCTTCCTACTATAATACCATAGTATTAAGTATTAACATAAATGGATGACAAAATAAATTCAACTGGATACTCACTTGGACACATTGCCCACAACTATTGTTTTCTTTACAAAAAGTCGTGAAGTTTCATCTCCAGTGAGATCAGCATTCCGTTGTTCTGTTTTATGGGAGCCAGTAACACTAGAAGTATCCTGAAAAAAATCATAATCAACATTAATTTTCATTTTAAACAATTTTCAATAGGACAGAAACCAAAAAATCATAAAAGATAGGAATGAAATAACTCAAATTTAAAAAAAAATTCTGACTTTGTGGTACCTCTCAAAACATAAAAAAATTTATTATAAATAATACATTAGTTTACATAAAAAAGTTTGCATACTATAATTCCATGTTTTTAATAGTCATATACATATGCTTTAGACATGCAAATAGGATGTGGAAGAATACACAAGAAACTATTATTAATATTAATACAACAGTTACTTCTGAAAAATGGAAATGGAGAGAAGAGTCAATGGAATTTACTTTCCTTTTAACCTTCACTACTAATCAAACATTTTCAATGAGAATATAAATACAATGGTTAATTAAAAGCTTGACTATAGAGATCAGACTGCTAGGGTTCAAATCCTGGCTCTTCCATTTACTAATGTGTATGTAAAATCTTGAGTAATTATTTAACCTCTGTCCCAATTTCCTCATCTATAAAATAAGTATTTATCTCACATGATTGTACAGTTCTTAGAAAAGTGCTTGGTATATAGGAAGTGCTAAATGTTTGCTATATAAATACATACATACATGACCATGTATTGTATAAAGATGTTAAGTTTGTAAATCCTATGACTAGTATGACCTAAATTCTTCTAAATTAAAAAAAAAACTTGTGCAATATTTGCCCAAAAATACTGAAAAGATATAATTAAATCCTAATCAAGAGTTCTTATTTTGGGGTGGTAACATTATGAATCACTTTTCTATTTTTTTCTACTTTTATAATTTTCAACAATAATGAACACATACGAATTTATAATCAGAAAAATAAATAAAAAATTATTTTTATAAAAAGTAGATCAAATCTTTAATGTCCGAGTATATGGAAAGACACCTGGAAATTTCCTGTCACAGAATACCTGGCTGAGAAAAACCACTAGTATAACCCCATAGTGACTTTATAGCCAAATATTATATCAAGAAGCTTCAAGTTCCTTGAAATGGGAACTTAAACAGCAGGATGAAGGAGCAATAAATGGTTTTCAACTCTATTTATTATTTGTCAAATTTTCTCCAGCTACTAATAAAGCATCTTAAAATATAATAATATATATTATATATTTAATTTATATGTTATTATATTTAATTAATATAAAGTCTCACAAAGGAAACTGAAGAGCCGTAACACTTGAGAGAATAAATATGACAAAGTAGAAACACCTTGGGCAAGATCACAGAATTGCCAACTCCTAAAGGTTTCTTTCATATCTATGTGAATGGTATCCAGGAGCTGTGCTGCACATAGCCCTAAACTCTAAAATTAGAGACACCTGGGTTTAATTCTTACTTCTGATACATTTGAGCAAATATAATGTTAACCATATCAAGATTCATTTTCCCCCTTCTAAAAGGAAAACAATCTATTTCCTAGAGTCCCTGCCAAAGTTAAATGAGATATGTGCATACTTAATAAACACTAGTTCCTCTCAAAGACTCCCCAGCCCTACCACCAATCCATCCAACTATACCATTACAGTATTTCGGCTTGGTCTCTGCTCCGTGTTGTTTAAGAGTCTTTCTTCTATATCCATATTACTGTTATTATCTTTGTCAGATAAGAAGTCATTGTGTTGAGATAAAGAATCACTTTCTGAATGGTTGGCTGATGGTGTTTCTGATCTCTGATTGGCAGGAGATGATGACCTAGATGGTGATTCCAAAAATTTCTTGATAGCAGGATGATTAAAAACCATTGTATCACATGTCTTTGATCCCTACAAAAAATGAAAGCAAACAAACTTTTAATCAAATCCATCAAAAGTGGGCAAAAACCTGATCTCTCCAAAACCCTTATCTATTACAGGATCATGCTTAAAATCCTTCAAAATCTCTTGACGCCCATAAAATGGAATCCAAACTCTTTAACATGGTCTGAACAAACGAAACAAAAATTACAGTGATAAATAATTATGTAAAGTTTCTAACACTAAAAGCTAAAGATGTGGGATCTTCTGAGGATAAATGAGAAATAAAGATAAATATACGGTAACATATGGAAAATAAGATTTGACTCAAAAAAATAAGTCCCACATCACTTTACACCAACGCATCAACTGTTCTAAATAAGTTTCCTAAAAGAAACACAAAAATGAAGGAAATGTATTAGGTTATTAAACATGAAATGTTCAATTTCCTTAACTACAAAATTTGACAGTTGATATCTCTGACATTTTACTTTGACACTTCTTGTTTTATGTTTATTGTAAAGGTATATCCTCAGTCTTTCAAACTCACATTTTTGACTTGTGATTATCTTTCACATTTTTTAGAGCAATTTTTGTGAAACCACGGATAAGTAAGAAATTCATGTTATTTTCAAATGAGTTCCATTGTGGAACCAATGCAGCGCAGACAGCTAAAAATATCAAGGAAGTGTTTGGGAAGGATGTGGCTAATGAATGCACAGTACATCAATGGGTTGAGAAGTTCTGTTCCGGTGATTTTATTCTTGAAAATGAGCCATGTGGGCAACATGAGCCCAAGGTGGATAATAATGAGCTGAAAGCTGTAGTGGAAGCAAATCCATCACAACCTAGGTGGGAATTAGCAGCAAGGTCTGACATTACTATTCCAGCAATATTGGACCATCTGAAACAATCGGCAAGGTAAAGAAGCTGGACTTAGCCAGGTGTGGTGGCTCATGCCTGTAATACTAGCACTCTGGGAGGCTGACGTGAGAGGACTGCTTGAGCTCAGGAGTTCCAGATCAGCCTGAGCAAGAGTGAGATCCCATTTCTACTAAAAAAATAGAAAAAATATTAGCGGAGCAACTAAAAGTAGAAAAAATTAGCCAGGTGTGCTGGTGCGTGCCTGTAGTCCCAGCTACTGGGGAGGCTGAGGCAGAAGGATTGCTTGAGCCCAGGAGTTTGAGCTTGCTGTGAGCTAGGCTGATGCCATGGCACTCTAGCCCAGGCAACAGAGCGTGACTCTGTCTCAAAAAAAAAGAAAGAAAGAAGCTGGATAGATGGGTTCCTACATGAATTACATGAGCGTCGGAAGAGAAATCATATGGAAGCCTGCCTTTCTTTGCTGTCACGACATAAAGGCAAACCATTTCTACACCATGTTGTTATGTGTGATGAAAAATGGATTCTTTTTGATAATCGCAAGTATTTGGCACAATGGCTGGATAAAGATGAAGTGCCAAAACACAGTCCAAAACTAAATATTCATCAAAAAAAGCTAATGGTAGTCTAGCGCTGGTTTTATCCACTACACCTTCATGAAACCTGGTTAATCCATTACAGCGGATGTCTACTGCAACCAAATGATGAGGATGCTTGTGATTAAGCAGCAGAAACTAGTCAATAGAGACAGGACAATCCTCTTGCAAGATAACGCTTGACCACAAGTCATACTAACAATGCTGCTCAAACTATAGAGGCTGGACTTGGGAAACTCTGTTATCCACTGTATTCACCAGACCTAGTGCCAACTGACTACCACTTCTTTCAGGTGGTGCACCACTGAAAGGTCCACTTTTTGCAAGAAAAAATATTGAATTGTCAACAAGTTGCTGAAAATGACTTTTGTGATTTCATTGCCACTTGCTCTCCGGGCTTCTTCGCTACTGGCATAAACAAGGTATCATTAAGATGGCAAAACTGTGTCAGTAGTTTAGGCATATAGTTTGATTAATTGTACTGCTTCCTGTTTGAGATATAATAAACTTTCCATTAAAAATTGGACATTTCATATTTAATGACCTAATATATTTGAAATGGCCCTCACATAGGAGTAAAATGTAATATAGATTGCCTTAAAATAATTAATGCTGTTGTACAAAGTTTGCCCTCAATCCAGTACAGAAGCCTAGGGTATTTTTCTGTATCTTAGTTACTTGCATACAAAATACAGTGTATTCTATTATAATGTGATACACTGTAGTTAGGTTCTTAGGAAGCCTAGCTTTTAAAAATGTGCTATTAAAATAATTGTTTTAGTAAGAAAAAAGGAGCCAAAGCCTAGTATTTCAGAGTTGAAGCAACAGTCACTGAATTTCAAAAACAATGGTTTCTCAGGGCTATAAATGTGTTTTGCTACTGCAAATTAACAATAAGTAAATGCCTAATCATAACAGACAAAAGCATAACTAAATATCCTTGAATAAATCCTAATCAGAACAAAACTGGATAAAATCAGTGTATTTCTAGACCACCAAATAGCACAGATCAGAACTGCTAACAGAAAGCAACAAAACATTAAATGAATAACCAGCTTTTCCAACAGAGTAGCTACCTCAGAGTAGCTACATCATGCATATGCTAACCCCTGATGTCCTTCTGTTGAACTTCATAGTGAGTCATGCAACAGATGACATTGGAATCTGTCCTGAGTTGAAAAATGTCTCCCCAAAATTCATGTCCACCCAGATTCTGTGAATGTGACTTTATTCAGAAATAGGGTCTTTGCAGATGTAACCATGACTGGTAGCCTTTTAAGAGGGAAACTTGGACAGAGAGAGTTACAGAGAAGACACACCACAGAGAGAAATGGTCCATGGGAAGACAGAGGCAGAAATGAGAGTGATGCAGCTGCAAGCCAACGATTGGCAGCAACCACCGGTAGCTAGGGAGAAGCAAGGAAAGATTCTTCCCTAGAGCCTTCAGAGGGAGCACTGCCTACTGAGGCCTTCATTTTGGACTTCTAGCCTCCAGAATCGTGAGACAAAAAAATCTCTCTTGTTTTACATCACCAAGCTTGCAGTAATTTGTTATGGTAGCCCTAGAACACTAATAGAGATTATTCTAATGTATACTGTGAAAACTCCTGCAACTAAAGAAATACCTGTCTACTATTTAAGATTAAATTCAAATAATGCTCTAGTTTTTATTAGGACAACATCAGGGTAGCACCAATGCCAGGTACCCTAAAGTTCCACAGGATAATACAAAAGCCTAAATATGACAAGCACCTCTTATTATCACCCTCCAGCCTTTCCCTGGTTCCCACTGAGCCAGTATTGTCAAAGAGGAAATTTAGCTGACACTAATCCTAAATTGAAAAAACTTAGGAAAAAGAAATTAAAAAGAGAAAGAACAAACAAAAGCTATATTCTGAAAATGTCAAACAGGAAGAAATTTTCTATTTCAGTTTAGTCCTATCCCCTATGCGAGAATTTGGACAGACTACTAGGATAAAAGAGCCAGATATTTTTCATTTGCTTGTCAAAAACAAAATTAGGAAAAAACTTGCCTTTATAACTGGAATGATCTAGTGGTAATCACATTAACCAAGTGGTCAAACTTAGTATCACTAACACAACAACCTAATACTATGTGCCTACTTAAAGTGGTAAAACATCAAGTATACAGCATCACCTATGAAGTATTCTTGCCAGAAATATTTAACCTGAAATCTAAGCAAGCCTTTAGACTTGACTTCCAGTTGACAGGAAAATAGAGAAGATGGAGTAATCCAAGGAAAAAAATAAACTCAAAATGTGGGACATTCTGTAAGATAAATGGCCTGGTCTCTTCAAAAAGTCAGTACCATGGAGGAAAAAGGGTAAGAGGACTGACTATGTGGATTTAAAAGAAACTAGAAATACAAAACAACCAAACACAATCCATAAACCTTAACTGGATCCTGGTTTGGAAAAAACAGCTTTAAAAGATTTGGGGGACAACTGGGGAAATGTGAGTATGGACTGGTTCACTTTCTGAGGTACTATGATGATAAAGAAAAATGTCCTTTAAGAAATACATGCTTAAGTGTCTAGGGGTGAAGTGGCATGATGCCTGGAACTTACTTTCAACTATTTTAGAGAAAAATAAGACAGATAAAGCAAATATGGCAAAATGCTAAAACTGTCAACTCTAAGTGGTGCGCAAATAGGTGCTTAATTCACCTTTTTTCTGTATATCTGAAATTTTCCATTAAAAGTAGTTGGGGGGAGCTGGGCATGATGGTGCGCACCTAAAGTCCCAGCTACTCAGAAGGCTGAGAATGGCTTGAGTCCAGGAGTTCAAGGCTGTAGTGCACTATAAACGTGCTTGTGAATAACCAATGCACTCCAGTCTCAACACCATGGCAAGACCCCATCTCTTTTGAAGAAAAAAAAAAAAAAGGTAGGGGGAGAAATCAGGCTTATGGAGTAGGGCAAATCTCAAACTAAAAACTGCCATTTATTTGAATAAAAGGCTAGGAAAAACTCAACCAATCTATAACTTACTCCAAAACAGGCCACAATCAAATGACAAACTAGAGCAAGTTGCAATGAGGTCTCATTCATTTTTGCATCTGCAAAGCCTAGCACAATGCTAACAATCAGTAGAAGGATTAAGTACAAAGGACAAAGTGTTCCTTAGGAATATAGACAATGCAGAGAGGTATGACTGAAGGACTATGGTTGAACACAATAATAAGTTTATGTAAAGTCCCAGGAAAGTAGGCTAGGCTTCTTGAATTCTGAAGGTCAAGATAAATGTTTCCTGAATGGTTCTGAGTGTTATGGGGAAAAAAAAATTAAAAAAAATAAAATAAAATAAAAAAGATAAATGTTTCCAAGTCAGGGATTCCACGCTGACAGAACTTCCCCTCACACAACAAATACGGGTGGCTGGAAAATGACTGAATATGAGGAATACTTACCTCAGAAACTTTTAGAAGACCTGCAGAAGCATAGTAGTTTGCTACAATGCAGGCACGAAGTTTATCCATCATCCTTCTTGCTTCAATCAGTCGCTAAAAACAAATATTAACTCATTACTTTAAAAAAATGGCAATTATAAAAGAGATGTACAAACAAATCACAAAATAAGAAATGCAAATGACAAAAAAAAAAAAAGAGCTCAACTTCTCTAATAATTAAAAATAAGAGTGACATTTACCATCTAGCAGAATGGCAAAGATGTAAAATGGTAAAAAAAACTGTCGTAAGGGTATGTAAGTAAATATATTACTATGTATATTTATGTGCACATTCATTGAGAAATATTCACAAAGATATTAAGCACACGAGCAAAGAGGATTGTATTTTTTTTTTAATTTTTTTTTTTTTATTTCAGCATATTATGGGGGTACAAGAGGATTGTATTTTAGGTAATATTTTTTATCCTTTCTGCAATTTCATTTTTTAAAAAAATAGGTCTTTTCCCCTCAAACAAGAAAGCTTTTTTTCAAAGAACAACAAAGGGGAAAAAGCAAACAACTTTATCTCAAGAGACTTTTTTAAATTCATTATATGTATATATTTTTTTCCCCAATATCTCCGGCGTTTTTTCAATTTATCATCATTATACCTGGTCGATGACTTCAATTTCATGCTCTTTGTTCTTCATTTCAAGAGCAAATTGTTCCTTGATAATAGTCTCAATCTTCTGCACAGCAGCATCTCGAGCTGTACAAAGAATATAAAATACATTTGAGTCCTAATTAATTAATCAGTGTCTGCCTTAAGTCAGCAAGCAAAAGAAATCCAAGAAACGTTAATATTAACTCTAAAGTGGAGAAACCTAGTGGACATCACCTTAACCAAGTGATGAAAAATTAAAATCACTAATATTGGGGTAAATTGATTTTGTGTGCTTTCTGATATACTGCACTAAAAAGACTACAATATCATTCTGTGGTTTTCCTGACAAAAATGCTGAATCTACTCACAAGGAAATATCAGACAAACCCAAATCGAAGGATGTTCTACAATATAACTGGCCTGTACTATTCAAATAAAAAAGTCAAGAAAGACAAGGAAAGGTTGAGGAGAATGAAGATAGTACAGAGACGGGACAATAAAATGCCCTGTGTGCCGTGGATTAAATCCTGGGGGTAGGAGGTGGATACAATACTGATAATACTGGTACAACTGATAAAAAGAATATGGATCAAAGATTAGGTAACATAATGTATTAATAGCAATGTTAAAATTTTCTGTTTCTGATAATTATGGTGTGGTTATATGAGAGACTGCCCTTAATAGACATAAAGAAGTATTTACAGGTGTCCAGTTTATTCTCCAACGGTTTAGAAAGAAATATATTAATCATGTGCTTATCTATCTGCATGCACGCATGTGTCCAGGGAAGGGAAAGTATGATAAATCAAATGTGGCAAAATGTAAACAATTGGTAAGTTAATCTGGATAAGACATGGGTGCTTCTTGCAATTTTTCTGTGTTTGAAATTATACCAAAATAAAATTACCAAAAAAGAAAAAAGAAACCCATGAAGATTCTGAGAGAAAGAGTTGGTGACCTATGAAAAACCATAGCCCTAAAGAGAAAGAAAGTAAAGAGTTAGGTGGAGGAAGAGGTAGTCTGTGACATTAGAGCAGTTCATAAAACTTCCTTTGCAGAGAAGGGTCTAGCAAGCAATTCAGCAGTTTCTGATCACAACTACCCAAAGGAATGAGCAAAGACAGAATTTGAAAGGAAAGAAAATGCCTCTGAAGGTGACATAATTCAGATGGTAACTAATCAAAACAATATGCAACTCAAAGTTAAAAATATCAAAATACATAATGTGGCTTGATACAAAACAAAGAGAAGCCAAATGACTGCTTGAAAACAAACCTGACATTCTGCAAAAATGATCCTGTGTTTGTAATATGAAAATATCAAGACCCATGCTTTGGAGCATATGAAAAATTACAGAGAATATTTTGACCCTTTGACAATTCTGTATCATTTTCTCCCAATTAAACATGCCACTAGATTGGCATTTTGAAATTAGTAATGGTATAAGCATTCTGTGAATATGTCCGCACAGAGGCAAATGACTGATATATTTCTCATATTTGAGGAAAAGAATGTTTTCCAGTTTTAGGATATACACACACACACAAACACAAACATACATATATGCGTATATATCATAGGTATATATAAACCTTGTATATATAAACCAGCAGATACTTTTAGTAGATGCTGAGAGTCAGACACTATGATCACTGAAGACTGTGTTTTATCATAAACTGAGGAAGAAACACTTCTAAATTATCCCTCAGGGAACAAGGAACAACAAAACAAGATACAGATAAGACAAAATAATATAAGCAAAGGGAAGCATCCACCAAATCTACTTAGAGAAAAATTTTGGAAAAATAAAAAGGTTAGGATTAGGTGGACTATGCACACCAAGTAGAAAAAAAAACAAACTGTCACTCAGTAACAAACAAAAAATTGCCCCTGCTTGAAGGAGGGTATTTGGGAACTTACATTAGATTTAAACTAAAGTTACAATTTGCTAAAACAATCACTTTTCCCTATTCTTGTTTTCTTTTTAAAAAAAAGTTATGCCACGTGAAGCTTTTGAATAACAGGTTTAAGTTGCATGATACTTTCACATTTATTTGGCTTGTTATTGAAAGGAAATGGTTTTGCCTCATAAATAAAATTACAAATGAATGGGGGAGGGAGCTGCAGTGAAATAGTTTCATTATTTGGGATTGGATTTGATCATTTTCCCTCCACAAAGACTTTTTGGAGGTATATATGACTTGCTTGTACTTGCAGAGATAGGAATTTTCTTCATCACTTACATTCTAGGGATCCTAATCTTTGTGAAAATACACTTTAGCTATGACTTGGATGCCTTCTTTACCCTGCTAAAAGTATTAACTTATGTAGATTATTTAAATAAATATTAATGAAGTTCAGCAATGATTTGTTTTAAAAGCATAAATTTAGCAATTTTTTGAGAAAACTTAAGACATTCTGGGTAGACACACAGTTAATTTGCTCTTCAGCTAATTATATAATATTGGGCAAGTAATTTAATGCCTCTGAACTTTAATCTACCCATTAGAAGCGAAGTGCAGTGTTGAACTAGATGTTTCCCAAATTTCCATCATTCATATACCACCTTCAAGATATATACCACATCTGAGAACCACGTGAAACATTTTACCAACACAATTAAATATTTTAAAATAATTTTAGCTTTATCCTAAGCAATAGTAGCCATGAAACTATAAGTTTGAAGGGATCACTCTTTTTTCAATGCAAATTAAAATAGTATATAACTATTAAAATAAAAAAACTTAATCCACATACCACCTATAATCATCTCATATGATTATGCCACATTGTGCTATACCTATCAGAGACTTTAGGATTATACTTAACATAAAATGATAGCTAAAACTTGTAGCCTATCTCATTACTGATACTTTCACTGTCTACTTGATCATGTTCCTGCCAGATCTTCTGCCTTTTATTGCCACACATGGTATATTACTATTAACATTAAATGAAGCACTTAGCTAATCCCTCTCACAAACCCCTTCGAATTATACACAACAGTAAAAATTCATTTCATTTTAGTTCCTGTAAATCTTATAAGTGGAGGCATATGTCAACAAAGAAAGAAACAATTTTCTAAGGCAAGTCAATTTCTACCTGAATTCTCAATTGCTTTATGCCGCTTATTTGGAAGAGCCACAGACACATCTTCATAATCAGGGTCAGTTTCTTTGATTGTTCGTTTGATTCCAGACATGATGAAATCCAGTTCTTCACTATGAAGCAATAAATAAATTAATAACATTTCATGATACTAGTACTTTCAAATATATGTGTATACACATACAAATATAATAAATATTTACTAAATATTACATAATACTGGTACTTATAAGTCTGTGCCTATAAGTATGTATATATCCCTCTTAAAGCCAAAAGAATAAAGTGTAAGTTTAACTTAAAAAGTTCCCAAAAAAATATTTTAATCATGAGTCGTCTGGTAAAAAGCATGAGTTTCTCTTTCAAGAGAAAATTCTTTAACAAAGTAGCACATTGCTCAGACTTTTCAAAAGAAACCTGACTGTCATGGAAGAACCCTCATAAGGAAAAGAAAGAAATCAGATTTTGATGGTAAGTCCACATGGTGTCTTGGAATTCACAAAGCATTAAGCATATTAAAAATACAAGTGATACAGTTAAGGGTTTAATAAATAATTTATTACACAAATCCTGTCTCTGAACAGTGCCTGCTATATAACAGGTACTCAATAAATGATACCATTGTTATTGATCATTTATTACTCATAATAAATGCAAACTGTATATACTGCTATGAAACTAATTAACAAGTTTACAATATGATAAACAAATCCTAGATATACAAGTCTTTGAATAAAACAGTTCCATAAATCCTTTAGATCTTCACTGTACCAGTACTAGCCATATATGGTTATTTAAATTTAAAGTTATTAATAAATTAAAATTAAATAAAATTTAAAACTCAGTTCTTTTTCTACATTTCAATTTTTCATATTTCATAACTAGCCACATTTCAAGTGCTCAATAGCCACCAGTTGCTAGTAGCTACAGACAGTGCAGATATGGAACATTTATGTCACTATAAAAGTTCTATTGGTAGTATCCCTCTTCCCAACTGTTTCACTGAACACTTATAAATATTTCATGAGTCAGTTTAGGAAACATTGTCCAGACCAGCACTGTCCAATAAAAACATAACGTAAGTCACATACAGAATTTAAAATTTTCTAGCAACATTTTTAAAAGTAAAGAAAGTGAAATGAATTTTAATAATATATTTTACCTAACCAATATTTCTAAAATATTATCATCCCAACAATGTAATTAATATAAATAAATCAGTAATGAGATTTTATATTCTCATAGTTTTACTAAGTCTTTGAAATCTGGTGTGTATTTTACACTTACAGCACATCTTAATTTGCGTTAGCCTCATTTCAAAGGCTCGATAACCACTTGTGGCTAGTGGCTCCCTTATTGGGCAGTGTGAAGCTACTGATTAATAGATAAGAAAACAGATCCAGGATGGTTAGATAAATTATCCCTTACAGTGTAAATCTATGACACAGAATAGACTAGATGAGCTCCCTAATTTCCAAACTTCTGCTCTACCAGTAAGGGAGACTACCTAACCAAAGGCAGAAATACACAGTAAGTTTTTCATGAAGTAATAAAGTGCCTTAAAATAAAATTAATGAAAATAAAATGTCAGCTCAAAATTATTTATTTTGTATTCCCTCAAAGTTAAAATAGAAATAACAATTTAAAAGTCCCTTGGCTCTCAGTCCAGTTCTTTCACCCATCTGAGAAACAGACTCACTTGATTCAGCTGGGAGAGAAACTCATTATGTAATGATATCTATGTAGTCTTAAATCTGAGACAACATTTTTCCTCTAACTGTTATCTTGTGTAGTATTATTAAGCTTAAAAATATTCTAAAAACCCCTAGCATTCATAAACATACTGAATCAAGTCACTTAATCTTTGTTCATAATCATTAGCCACCTGCTATAATTTACAAAATAAATGACTATTTTTGGACAGGCCCAGAGTCCAACTATTATTTTCTATATTTAAAGCTTATAAAAAGTGAGAGTAAAGTCTTGTTTCTTCAGCCTTTTCCATTTGGTCTGCAATTAATTTCAGACAATCTGAGAAAATCTTGGGCAGTTATATAAAGAACATTCTCAAAAATCAGTAAACCCCATTTCTTTTTCCTTAATGAAGATAGAATTTAAAAAACAATCCCTACTTGTAGATAAACCTATAATCAGAGGTAGATAAATCCCAGCAGATCCCCAAACTTGTTCTTGCACCATACCATTTCCTCAGTGGGCACCTGTCTTCTATAGTTGGCCAAGAGTCTTATCTGTAAAGGATGAGTCCAAGTCCAGCATCATCTTCAATCTATGGACTTCATAATCTGCATATTCTCCTCCCACCTCCCAAGTAATCTCAAGAATAACAGTGGCTCCTCCCACAAAAGGCTGGAGATCCTTGAAGAAAATAGTATTTTATTTTATCCTCACTTAAGAGATAAATCAAAACACTCTTTTGATTTTTGCTGTAAAACTAGGGGACTAGAAGAGGCGAAAAAAGAGAAGAACTGGGGGGAGAGGTATGGAAAGGAAGAAACCACTGATGAGTTAACTTGTCTGCCAAGGTAATTCATTTTTCATGAAGCCTTTAGAATACAGCTTTTCCCGTCATCTTTGGACTCACATTTGAGCCTCCGATAAACATGTTTAGGAAGATTTTAGCTCTGCATTGAGCATTTTTAAATAATTCAGGTCTGCTTCTGTCAGCAAGAACAATACTAAAGTATACACATGCCGCATTCAAGTAAATGCTAGCTAAGGTTGGGACATCTGCTGAGGCATGCTCTCATCATGATGTAATAAATAAGTGAATGGAATGTGTAACAAATGACCCATGATAATATTAAGTTTTGGATTCTTTTTGGTTGACTTGTAGATTTATGAAAAAGAAATGTGAGCAGTTGTTACATATTGAGAATTCAACTTTGAAACAAAACGTCTTACTAATCCTCTCTAGGTTTTGAATCAGTTGAAATTGAAAAGAATACTGAGATGATAATGTGAACTGTTTTAAAAAATCTGTTACCATTTCTAACTTGTATATGAGAAACAATTTTCTCCATACTATGGAGAAAAATAAATACCGAAAAAAATGTAATGCTGGGGCTAAAATAAGACTACCGTCACCCACTCTACCAATTTAAAATTATCTTATCAAAATAACTTAATTATAAAAAGTAAATGTCAATTTAAATGTAGAAAAGTTTTTCCATAAATAAAACAAGAAAACAAAACTTTATAGAAGTATAATGCTACCAATTGAAACATATCTTACCTATTCAAATAACATAAGTCTGAGTTTTTGACAAAGGTTAGAGATCAAAACCAAAACAAAAATTTTAATGTTTTATATTTTGAAATAAACCCCAGGAGAAAGATAATTTTAAAACGAAAATTGTATAATTAAAAACAAAAAATTATGTAATATATAATACTGGCAATTTTTATTAAAAAGTCTTAGCTTTCTCGTCGGTAAGATCTTGAACCCTAGAACCCAGTCTTAGAACTCTACCATTCTTTGTTTTGCAAACACCGCATCATATGAGATATGATGCGGGAGAAGGAGTAAAATCTAATAAATATGGCATTTGAAAGATTAGCCATATACTACTTGAGGTATTTTCTTAATAATTAATTCTATGCTCTTCACAGCATCTGAATCTCAGAACTACTGAACTTTGTGCTCTTTTCCCATCTGGTTTGAGAAGAGGGGAGGGGAACTGGCAAAATCATTTTCCATCTGCTTCTATACAGAAAGACATTCCTGAGATGCTGGTAATAATTTGATAGTTCTTTTAGTTCTGTTCTTTCTATATTCTTCACTTCAAGCAAAATATTTTCTCCTTTGTAACCAAGACAACCATGTTCCTTTATTAAATATATGAATGAGAGAAGCTATAATCCATTTTCCTCTATTAAACGAAGAGACATTTCAAAAACGTCTATAAAAACAAAACAGGAGAATGGACAAATTGTGGTGTACCCAATGAACTCCTCCTGATCCAAGCAACAACAGAAACAAATCTCAAAATCATTATGGTAAGGGAAAGAAGCCAAATACCAGAGTACAAACTAAATGATTACACTTGACATCAAGTTCTAAAACAGACAAATTAATCTATGGGAAATGAAATGAGAATAGCAGTTGGGGGTGCTGGTGGTGGGAACTGACTGGGAAGAAGAATGAAGGATCTTTCTGGGGTGACAAAAATATTTTCTATGGGTTGAGTATTCCTTATCTGAAATGCTCAGAACCATAAGTGTTTTGGATTACAGACTTACTTGGATTTTGGAATATTTGCATATACATAAGATATCTTGCGGATGGGACCCAAGTCTAAACATGAAATTCACTTTTGTTTCACATACACACTATACACATAGCCTGAAGGTAATTTTATACAATGTTTTCAGTAATTTTGTGCATAACACAAAGTTTTAACTGCACTTTAACCGCAATCTGTCACCGGGTCAGGTGTGACATTTTCCACTTGTGGCATCATGTCAGCGCTTAAAATTTCAGATTTTGAGGCATTTCAGATTTCAGATTAGGGATGCCCAACCCTTAAGAGTGTAGGTTACATGAGTATATGCAATTGTGAAAACTCATCCGACTGTACACTTAAAATCTGTTATTTCGCTGTGTGTAAATTACATTTCAATTTAAAACAGAATTTTAAAAATATTTTTCTGATAATATCATCCCCTGCTTGAAAGCTTCTAATGGCTTCTCATAACACTTAGAATAAATCTGCATTCCTTAATGCAACCTACAAGATTTTATAGGAACTGGGCCCTGTCTCCCTCACTGGTCCATTATCTTTAAGATCCAGACATGTTGGTTTTCTTTCTATTCCTCAAATACATTTCAATTCAACTTTTCCTTACAGCTTTTGGACTTAAGGGTCCTTCTGCCTAGAATGCCTTTTCCCTAGGTTAGCTTTACTAGATCCCAGCTCAAATGTACACCTATCAGAGAAGGTATTATATTAGCTCTCCCCATCTTCCCCCTTCAAAGTTCTTGGAGGAGCTCAATAAATTATTTCCTGAATAAACAAATGAACTAAAATATTTGTCAAAATATAAATACCCACAGGGAACATACTAGCTTACACTAAGTTTTCATCATTCTTTTCATACTACTTACAAATCTATTTGTTCACATTGGTGCATCTTCAAAGGAACTGTAGCTAAATGTTTAAAATAAAGTGATGTGTACATGCAAATAAAAAGACAATAGGCATGGCAATATTAATAGCAGAATAATTCAAAACAAAAAATACTTAATATGATAAAGATGTTATTATTAAAAAACAAAAGCATAAAAATATATCATAAACTATACATCAGAGTACCAAAATACACCAAAAAACAAAACGAAACCAGAAATATAAGATTTTAAGAAAATCACCTCTCAAAAATTTAACAGATCAAGTCAACAGATAAAAATACAGATGATATGGATAACGTAAGTAACAAGTCAGATTTAAGAGATACACACGATTCTGAACCCAACAAAAAAATTCTGTTTAAAATATCTACAAAAGTTCATTAAATTTAAATCATCTAATAGAATATTAAGTTTTAATTACTGTAATTGGACTATAATGGAAATGTTTTAGCCATTTTCTGGTTCTAATAAAATTAAATATTAAACTGTTAACTATGATATGGAAAATAATATACTCCTCTAATGACTCATGGTTCAAAGAAATTAAAACTAAAATAACAGACTATTTAAAAACTAACAGTGAGGCTGGGCGTGGTGGCTCACACCTGTAATCCTAGCACTCTGGGAGGCTGAGACGGGCGGATCATTTGAGCTCAGGAGTTCCAGACCACCCTGAGCAAGAGCGAGACCCCCTCTCTACTAAAAAAATAGAAAGAAATTAGCTGGACAACTAAAAATATATATGTATATATAAAAATTAGCCAGGCATGATGGCACATGCCTATAGTCCCAGCTACTTGGGAGGCTGAGGCAGAAGGATTGTTTGAGCCCAGGAGTTTGAGGTTGCTGTAAGCTGGGCTGACGCCATGGCACTCTAGTCCAGGCAACAGAGTGAGACTCTGTCTCAAAAAAAAAAAAAAAAAAAAAAAAACACTAACGATAAAAACACAGCATTTCCAAACTTTGGAAATGTGATCAAAGTCATCCTCAGAGGAAAACAGCAAATCAATTTTCATTTGCAATACAGATACAAATCCAATTCAGCAGGATATTAAAAGAATTAAAAAAAAAGAATAATGCATCATAACTGGAAGGTTTTACTGCCAGCAAAAGAAAAAAATAAATAATGCAGAACAAAAGCTAAATCCTAAAACCTAAGTAGGACAATCCAGATGAAGGTGGTTTGCACTACACGTCTAATGTTGAACCTTTAGAACATTTTTTTTTTATTTTTTTATTTTTTTATTTTTATTTTTTTCTTTAGGGGCCATGCTAATCTTCTCTGTATCGTTCCAATTTCAGTATATGTGCTGCCGAAGCGAGCACCCTTTAGAACATTTTAATGCAACTGACTCAGTAATCCAAATAGGTGTGATACATTTCATGAATTATATTTTCCAAACTAAAAATAGCGGCAGCTTTTACACAAACACCAAACTTCCCAAAGTCTTTCCAATGTGCACTCTAAAAAATATATGTCCATTTTAATACTATATTTAAGAAAAATCACTAGGCAGATAGAAGTCCTATCAAAAGAATCAAAATGTGGCTGGGCATCGTGGCTCATGCCTGTAATTCCAGTACTTTGGGAGGCTGAGGCAGAAGAATGGCTCAAGTCCAGGAGTTCAAGACCAGCTTGGGTGTCACAGTGAGATAGTTTCTACAAAAAATAAGAAAACTTAGCCAGGTGTGATGGTGCATGCCTGCAGTCCCAACTACTTAGGAGGCTGAGGCAGAAGGACTGCTTGAGCCCAAGAGTTCGAGGCTGTCAGTGAGTTATAATCATGCCACTGCACTCCAGGCTGGGTGACAGAGCAAGACCCTGTATCTTTAAAAAAAAAAAAAAAATCAAAATGTGTATTTTGATGTCAATTAAAATTTTTCCATCTATTTAAAGATTACTCATAGAACTGTCATCTCCCATTGATATAGATAACTGAAAAAAGACACCTAATTTTCACTCCAAAGTATGCTCATTTTACAATACAAGCAATTTGAAGAAATCTACCATAGAAAAAACTCAGACCAAGAGAAATCTAGGAGAGAGAAGATTCTGTTCTGGTTTTCACTAGAGTTGGTACTGATAAAATCTCTATCCTAATTATTCTAAGCCAGGTCTTATACACAAAACCTTCTGAATATGTTCCCACTTTGGGGGCTACATGATCACTTTTTCTTCAAACCATCTGGTATGGAAACAAAAACAGGTCTTTCAAGTAAAAACAATCACAATTTTACACACTGGACCAGAATGGTGGGAAGATGAGAGGGGTCTGGGTCATTAGCATCAAACTGATGTGGGCCATTGCTAATATATAACATAAAGAGCTGAGCAAAATGGGAAAGCTAGACAGCTGAGCTCAAAAAAATTCTTTAAGTATTATGTATTTATACATCAGAAACACCTAGTTTCCTATAAATAAAATTGCTTAGGACTACACAGTTTGATAATAAGGTCAGCTCCAGGATCCATTCAGGCTGGTATTCTGTCTCCAACCTTGCAAACTAGCACATAGAATAGTTTTGGATAAAACAGCTGATCTAAATTATCCATGCCAGTGTGTCTAGCCATTAATGCAACAACTGGAGAGCTGACTTTAGATTAGTTTTACCATTTCTTTCCCCCACCTGATCAACATACTTTTTCTCGAAGAGTGAGCTATGGGACGGACATTCAAGGGTTTTGAGATATTTAAGGTAAATTCTTCTTAAGATGACATAAGGGAGGCCACATAACCTTCCAGTGACTTCCATGAAGTCACTTTCAGACAAAGGTCATTGAAATTGTCTAAAATGATAGTTCTGACTCATGGCAATTTTGCTGTTTCAGCTGTGAAGCCATATCATTTTTCTTTCCAAAAGAAGCAAAAAGGAAACAACACTTGTCTAAAAAATCCAGGTTGAAAAGAAGAAAAGGAACTGGACTAGATCAAGACTGTCACACTCTAGGGCACAGTCACTGAGAATACATAAATTGAACCAAATCTTGCACACACCACTAAATAGGGACTTTCAGTGGAGCTTTCAAACTGACAATAAACCTTATGGAGAAGTCTCATGCCTTTCTATCTGGAGTTGAGATTCTAGAAGGAAACAAGCACTTTAAAACATGAAATGATTTCTAGAAAATTGCTTTTTCTTTAGACCAACTCTACTTAACCTAGAAAAATCTATCACCTTCAAAAATCTACCAACTGATGAAAATGTTCTGAAATTAGCAAAGGCTCCACCCTCAGCTCAGATGTGCAAAAAAATAAATAAAAAATAAAAATATTAAAATTAGATATGGTGATGGTGGCACAACTTTGTACATATACTAAAAAACAGCCCACCGAAATTTATAAGAGGAAATTTTACATTATGTGACTTAGATCTCAAGAAAGCTGTTATAAAAAATAACAGTGATAAACCCAATATATATTAACCTTAAACAGAAATCTACCTATTTACAGATTATCCTTCCCCCAAGTATATGTATGCATGCTATGTATACCTTTGCTGGGGGTAGGGGGTCGGGGGTGGAAAGAGCAGTTATTAATAGCTTGGGAATCAACATTAGGAAAACCAATTTGGTGTTGGGGGGTTGTTAATACTTCTTAATTTTACCATAAATATTTCAGGTATTCAAAAAAGTAAAAATGATCAGTTAGGGGAATATACAGATGTTCAAAAGTATTCATAATTTCCTATTTCTAAAGCTGGGTGGTAGCTAAAAGCAGGAATTTGTTGCTTTATTATTATTCTTTTAAACATACTTATTTTATGTCCCCTTTCGTATATACAATGTATTTCACAGTTCTTAAAATGAAAACTAAAAAATTTACAAATAAAGAAATTATGGTACATTCATACTATGGAACAAATCAGTTCCTCTATAATGTGACACATGCCTTCTTAAAAATCACCGTGCTATGTAAAATTGCATAATAAAAACCCAAAGGGCTTGTAGAGTAAATAAGGTTAGGGCACACACTCAATCAAAATCATTATCAGTGACACAAAAAAGGACAATCTAATAAAAATGGCAGCACAGTTTTACATGTTAGATGGTTAAGAAATTGATAAATGCTACAATAAATGACACCTTATCTTGAAAAAGACCTTAAGTTTGCTTGAGGAAGTAGGCAGTCAAGGTTGTGAGTTACTGGAAGTGGTAGGGAAAAGTTATCTGCAATCCACAGAAAGTTGTAACACTAGATGTGCGTGAGTGTGGATCATAAAACAGCAGTAAGCTGAGATTGCTGGGAGCCGTTTGAGGTGTGTGCCTGTGTGGCTTGTGTATTCTTTCTATGGATCAGTTCATCACGGTGCAGTTTTTTGCATTCACCAAGTGTTTCTTGCCGATGGAATCATGCATAAACAAACATTAAATTCACATTATGCTCAGATAGTACCCAAACATTAATAATTGCACTGGAACAAATTTATATTTCCTTACAGCAAAACTGACTATATTACTTTAAGATTGTAATGCAACCATTAAAAACAATGTGTTGATATGGAAACACCTCTAAAATAAATTGTAAAGTGAAAAACAAACACCAAGATGCAGAAAAGTGTTTATATTTTGATTCCTTCTGTGTAAACTAGAGGAGAAAGAAGAGGCAAAAGATAAGCTGGTGTATGCTTGTATAGGTTTTTTGGAAAGAAAAATCAAAAATCATTAACGCTTTAATGGTTTTAACCATTAGCTTTTAATGGTTGTCTTTGGGTAGCTGATTTGCTTTCATTTTATTCCTGACTACCATGTTTGAATTTTCTAACCATACATATGTGTTATTTTGGGTAGAAAAATGTAAAAAGGATTAATCTGGAAAATGGATTATAGATGTTTCTATGTCTCTTTCTGGTTTCTTCTTACTTGTCCGTATGTTTAAAAAAACAAACCAACCAATGACAATTCAGAATGTGAAACAATTGAAACTTTTATATATTCCTGGTGGGAATATAAAATGGTACAACCACTTTGGAAAATCATTTGGCAATTTCTTAAAAAATTAAACATACCCCTACTATATGAGCCACACATTTCATTACTAGGTATTTACCCAAAAGAAATAAAAGTGTATGTCCATACAAAGACTGGTACACAAATGTTCACCACATCTTTATTTCAAACAGTCAAAAACTAGAAACAATCCAAACGTCCATTAACAGGTAAATGGATAAACAGTGACACATCCGTACAAAATTATTCATCAATAAAAAAGAATGAATTGACACATATGACAATTTCAAAATAATGATGCTGAGTGAAAGAAAACAGCTTAAAAAAGAAAGTACTACATACTACATGACTCCATTTATATAAAATACAAACTAGAGTGACAGAAAGCTCACCAATGGGTGCCCTGGGAGAAGGCACAAGGATAGTGAGGAGAGAGGATTTTCAAAGGAGTATCAGGAAACTTTTAGTGATGATGGATATGTTTACTATCTTATTGTGGTTATGGTTTCACAGGCATATGAATGTCAAAATTTATCAAACTGTACACCTTATATATGTGCAGTTTGTGGCATGCCAACTGTACCTCAATAAAGCTGCTTAAAAACACACACACACACACACACACACAATCTATTAAATACAGTCTGCCAAAAAAGGTACAAAGAATATGCAATGAAAACCCTCAAACGTTGAGATGAGAATGTTAAATGGTACAGCTTCCATGGAAAACTGTTTGGCGGTTCCTCAAAAAGAACTGCCATAAGACCTAGCAATTCCACTCCTAGGTATATATCCAAGTGAACTGAAAACATATGTCTATACAAAAACATGTACATGAATGTTCATAACAGCATTATTCATAATAGCGAAAAAAGTGGGAACAACACAAATGTCCATCTATTGATGAATGTATAAACAAAATGTGGTATATTCCTACAATTCCTAGCAATAAGAAGGAATGCTACAACATGGAATCACCTGGAAAACACTGTGCTATGTGAAAGGAGCCAGATACAAAAAGCCACATGTTGTGTGATTCTATTTACATGAAATGTTTAGAAACAGGCAAATCCATAGACACAGAAAGTAGTTGCCAGAGGACATGGGAAGAGGAGAACTAAGACTGACTCCTAATAGGTAGGGAGTTTCTTTTTGGAGTGATAGAAACATTATGGAATTAAGTGATGGTATCTATGCAACTTGGTGAATATACTAAAAACCACTGAATTACACATTTTTAAGACAGTAAATTCTAAGTTATGTGAATGATATCTCAATTTTAAAAATATACCCACACTCTTCAGATAAACTAAATTTTAACAAAATATATAGCAATCAGCAGTCTATCTGCAACTCTGTGCATAAAACCATTACAAATAAAGTTGAAGCTTCCCCTGCATTCTTCTAACCTTCAGCCTTCATTTACCACCACATAACAGGTTCCCCTCCACAGCTCATTCTTGAGATAAGCAGAATAAATAATTATCGTCTAGGAGAACTAGTTCTTCTACCTCTCCCCATCTGCTGTCATCAAAGTTCACATGCCTGAACATCTCACAATTACCTTCCCATGGTTCACATGTCATCTCTACCTTCTCCACTCACTGAACTACTCTTCATCCTTCAAGAATCAAATGCCGACTCGACTTATCCATGAACTCCAGCCTTTGAAAACTTTTTTCCTAACTCTCACAGAACAGATGATATAGAAACTATCTATTCTTAAGTCTTGTTTTCTGAGTGAGAGGTGCACCAAGCCCCACCCTCCACTCTGCAGCAGTGTAGAAAACACACTGAAAAAGGAGTGAATAAAGGCAGGGAAATGGGGGGTCAATTTAAGAAAGTGTCAACGAAGACTCAAATAAAAATCCACGTTTTTTTTAAACTGAATTTCTCAAATGGAAAAGAATTCATGGTTGAATGAGAAGACTAACTAACTGTTAGTTCTTCTCTTTCTACAGATTTTATAATAAAAAATAGTCAGCTGATGTGGTGGCTCATGCCTGTAATCCTAGCACTTTGGGAGGCCAAGGTGGGAGGATCACTTGAGGCCTGGAGTTCAAGACCAGCCTGAGCAAGAGTGAGAAAAAACATAGAAAACACAGAAAAATTAGCTGGGTATGGAGGCGCATGCCTGTAATCCCAGCTATTCAGGAGGCTGAGGCGAGAGGGTTGTTTGAGCCCAGGAGTTCATGGTTAGAGGCCACTGCACTCTAGCCTGGGCCAGACAGTGTGAGACCCTGCCTTAAATAAATAAATAATAAATAAAAGTCCATAGGAACCTATAGTCATCCAAAGGGCATGATGGCATTTAAAACTGCATGAAAAACATATGGGGAAAATTCTGCATGCTATATGTCAAGCTACATATTTTTAATATCTAAAGAACTTTTGGCAATCAATTAGGAAACAAAAAAGATGCACAGGAAAAGGAACAGAAATTCACAAATGGCCAATAAATGTGTAAAAATGTTCAAATGCACTAGTAATCAAAAAATCAAAAAAAAGATACCAATTTTCATCTAACAAATTTAGTTTTGAGGCAGATGGACATAAGGGGCATTTTTTTCTATTTCTTCACTTTCTCACATCCCATTCAACTATTCTAATCTGGTTCCCATCTCCACTTCCAGAACTGTGGAAGAAACAACAATGATGAAAACCAATAATGTCCATGTTGCCAAATCCAATCAACAATCTTACTAAGCATCTCAGAAGCACTGATAGAGGATAAATTCTCCATCTTCCAGAAATGTAACTCTCTTGGCTTCCATGATACCAGTCTCTTACTTTCTCTCCTACCTCACTAGCTATTTCTTCTGTGTCCTTTGCTCAATCTTCCTCATCTACCAGACTGAGAAATATCTGAATGCCTGAGTCCTTTGCATTCCTCTGTCTACACTTTTTCCCTGAGTGATCTCACCTGGTCCCATACCTTTGTGCATCATTTGAGTATCTTTCCCAAATTTTATCTTTAGCTTAAGCCTCTCTTCCCTGAGTTCCACACTTGTACAGCCAACTGCCTCTTCAACATACTGACTTCACAACCAATGTGCATCTCAAATTTAACACATCCAAAATAAGAATTCATGATTTTTCTCACCTCAAATTTCTCTTCCATTACTCATCTCAGTAAACAATATCCCTATCTACTCAGTTGCTCAAAACGAAAATCAAAAAAGCAAAGATTCTTCCCTTTCCTTCACCAATCCATTTCCAAGTCTTGTTCATTCTACCTCCAAAATGTTTTAAAATCTTTTTACTCTTCCCCATCTCCACTGTCATGGACCTAGTCCAAGCCACTGCAAGCAGCACAGTAACTGATCTCCCAGATTCCACTCCAGCCTTCTTCCAGCACATAGCAGTCAGATCATGCTACATGTGTCCTTAAAACCTTCAAAGGCTTCCCATAAAAATTAAACTCCTAACCAGAGTATCATCCGCCCCATCTTTGAAAGCGTATACGCAACCCAAAATATAAACCCAATGGTATTATCTCTTGACAGTAAATCTACTTGTATTTGTTTTGCTTGTCTGTACTTTTAAATTTTTGTACAATGAATACTTGCTACTTATTAAGAAAGGGAAAATAATATAGCTGAATACTATATAATACTACACCGCATTTTCTACATGTTAGAAAAGGGAATGGAAAATGTAGGTCAACTCTAACTGTTAAGAAATATGCTTAGATGAAAACACCAGCAAACATCTATCAAAACTCTAAGACTGATGTGTCAGGGCTGTAGGATTACTGCTAATATTTTCCCTCCTCTATTTTCTATTTTTAACATAAGTACATGCATAATAGGGGAAAAAGCCTATGTTATAAACCTCATTGTCTCCTGCAATCTGGCCACAGCCCACCAAGCCAGCTTTCCTTGCGGGTCCTCACTTTCCACGCCAACCCCGCGCTGTCTCACACCTCTGGGCTTTCACTCTGGCACCATCCCCGGAATATTCTCCAGGCTTTCTAAATCCTGCCCATCCTTCACGAGAGTGGGGGTGGAGGGGACCTTAGGGATGGCGACAGGTTGGAGGGACGATCCAGGATTCTTTGGTGAATCCACAACTTGCCGGTGCTTGGGGTCACGTCTTGTCTCCAGTGCCATCAGCAAGCCACCAGGCTTACCGTCCGAACGCTCCCGCGGCTGAGGCTCCAGGGCCCCCAGTCCCTCAGAGAGCGCTGCGCCGGGCTGAAAAGGAACCCCCCCAACTCACATCTGAATCCTGAGGCTGCCCGACACTCACCTCTGGAGCCTCTCGGCTCCGCAGTCACCAGCTCCCCGCCCTCCCCTCCGCCGGGAACTCGCCGGTCCCACCTCGGCGCTGCCCGCGGGATGGGAGAGGAGCGCGCACGTGCCCGCGGGGTGGGGGAGGGGCGCGCACGTGCCCGCGCCGCCCCCACCCAGACAATGCCCTGGAGAGCGGGGCGCGCGCCCGGCCAGTCCCATCCTGCTCCCGCCAACACTCACCCTTTCTCCGGTGTCCGGCTGCACTGCAGGCCCCGCCAGGCGCCGCGAGAGAGCACGGGGACGAACGTGAGCCGACGAAGCACAGCTGAGCCGCCACGCCACGAGGCCCTAGCGACCCCGCAGCCCGCGGAAGCACACAGCGCCGCGAAGCCCGCCCGGCCTGTTCCGCCCCTCACGTCAGCAGCAGGGGCGGGGCGCGGCGGCGGCGCCGGCGCGCGCGCGCCTCCCGGGGGCGGAGCTCGCAGGATGGGGGCGTGGCGTGGCGTGGCGGGGTTGGTCCAGGCTCCCACCCTGGCCTTCGCGGCCACGCCTCCTGGACGGTGTAGGCATGGGTTCGGGCGAAGGTACCATCATCCTTCATTTACCTGCCTAGAAGAAGATGGCAAGTTTCAGCCCCAAGTTTGACAAAATATTCGTTCTACCATCATTTATGAGTTGCAATAGTAATAACAATAATAATTATGATTTTTGTGTGTACTAGCTTGTGCCAAACTCTGTGCTAGGTGCTAGGTACACAAATTAACAATAATTATTACCAACCTATTTTACAGATGTGAAAACTAAGGCTCAGAAAACTTAGGACTTATCTAGATCACACAACTAGTGAGTGACAATGCGTCAAGTCTAGTTTTCCCCCTAAATATCTCTGAGGTTAACCTTCTCTTTCATTCTTCTTGTACCATCCTACCCAGGACCCATGTCTCTGGTAAGACCGCGGTAGCCTCCCAACTGGTCTCCAGGGATCTACTTCTGCCCGCCCTCAATCTTTTCTCCTCAGTGTGTAAAGATTTACATACGATTGGAGCTGGGTGGTGGGTTTACGGGGTTCAATTTGTTATACTTTACATATATGTTATCAATTTTTTGATGTATGTAATATTTAACAATGTTTTAGGGAATTTACTCTCTATCCCCAATACCAAGCCCAGTGCATTGCACACAGTATGTACTCAAAAAGTATTTGTTGAAAGTATGAATAGTAGAAAGCTCTGCATGATGAGAGAATAGAGGAATTTATAATATGTCACCACTGGCCTCCTCACCTTAAGGTCTCTTGCAGGTAAAAGCAGATTAACAGTATTTGTTCAACAAATTTTTATTGCATTTCTATTCTGTTTGCTGGTGCTGTGTTCCAAGCACTATATTAGGCACTGAGGACACAGAAGTGAACAAAGCAGAATTCCTGCCCTTGTGAAATTTAGAGTCTAATTGTCATATAACAGGGAAACTTAATTTAATCTGAAAGGCTAAGAAAGGCTTCCTTGAGCCTTAAGCTAAGACTCAAGAAAGAATAGGAAAATTGGGGAGATAAAAATGAATTTCATGGAGAAAAAGGTAAGGTAAGAGATCTGAAAGACTGTGTTAGTGTTCCTCAACTCTTGGACTCTAACCCTGAGGCGGCAGCACAGTTATCCAACTAAGTACTAAGCAAGCCAGAAGCGCACTTGCCCTGGTCTAGCTTGGAAGGCTGCCCCGTTCTGGGAGAAGTCTCACACTGAGCAGGGCTCAGGAGCACACTGTGGCACTGAAAGGGAGAGGAGTCTGAGATAGTACTGCTGGGTCTCCACAGCTGGCTGATGGTGTGCCAGAAACCCAGACTTCTCGGTATGCTCCCTGCCACACATGCGGAAAGTAGCAGGTTGAAAGCCATGGACAGGCCAATGGGCACTTGCCAGGGGTCAGGTTGTCCTAAGCAGAGGCCTTGTGGTGGACTGATGGGCAGGGAATGGCTGGAGAATATAGCTGAGACTCCAAGGATGGGCAGAGCTGAAGATGCCAACAGGGCTGAAGCCCTCCTAAGTCCACTGGTGAGAGGAGCAGAGGGTGAGAGGAGTGGGGGTGAAAGGTGAGACATCGGACTCTGAAGGCACTGAAGCAACGAGTCATGAGCTTGCCAGCCAACCAGCTCTGCAGCTGATGCCAGCAGGGCAGTGGTGACCAGGAGTGACCAGGAACATAGCAGCAGAGACCAGTGAGGACTTCTTACAACTCTGCACACAAATCTGAGACCCCTCCCACCACTGCCTTGAGGCTTCCCCTGTATCCCATAGCCCACCTTGGGAAGTCAAGGGGAGGAGGGGAAAGTTCTGTTAGGATTCCAACTTTGAACCATTTACCCAAATATTTACCAAAAATGAAACCATTTTTTTCTTCATATTTTGGTAGATTTAGATGTACAATAAAACTATTTTAGACCAGAAGGGACTCAGATAACTTTCACTGGCAAGTTGAAGTTTAGCCCACTCCCTGACAGGAATGAGAGTTCTTGAGAACGTTCGCATCATTTAAAGAGAAATATCATAGCTACAGATTTTTACACACATGCTTGCAGTGTGGACACTTCAGTAACGGAGATAAGCTCTAGGAAGGAAATGGGCAAGTTGTTAGGGAAGCACAACACGGGGGAACCAAATTTAATGTGAAGGTAGAAAAGGCCCCTTTGAAAAATTAGTAAGTGAAACCTGAAGAAGTGGAAACTGTTGGGAAGGATAAAACCTGAGACAAGGTGAGAAGGAATCCCAGGGCTGCTTAAGTAAGAGCAGAGTGGCCGGGGTTGGGGCTGCGGGTTAGGGAGGAGCAGGAGCAGGCAGGGAGGTGGTGGTAAGATTTTGATCTTTACCGCAAGAGCAACAGGAAGTCATCAAACGGTTTTAAGCAGGGGAGTGATGTTCAGGACAGAATTCTATTTGCCCTTCTAAAAAGATCATTCACCCCAGCAAATGGGTGGGGAATGACTGGAGGGATGTGTGAACGGAGAAACAGTGAGACAGCTGGAAAGCAATTTGAGTCGTCTGGGTGAAAAATGAGGGTGGCTTACCCTGGGCAGTAGAGATGGAGGGAGTGGATAGATACAAGAACTATGGAGAAAATACCAAAGACTTGGTGATGAACTGGGAGGAGACTGGCCCCTACTAAGCCAAATGGCCCCTTAGAAAAAGCTGCCCCTTCCTCCAAGCAGATCTCCCTCTGCTCTGGGGCTTGGCAAGTTGCTAGAGGCTGGATTTCAGGCCCTAGTTGGCCAGACCCGCTTAGAAGGCACTTGCCTGCACAACCACTGGGGGTGGGCTGAGAGGGAGAAGTTGAGGAGGGAGGAGAACTCGGGGTGGCTCCCAGGTTTCTGGCATTGGCAAATGGTGGGTGGTGGTGCCGTTTACTGAGAGGAGGGAGACTGAAGGAAGGACCTATTTTGTATGTTGCGGGTGGGGGAATCCAGAACTTCCTGTGGGACTTTTTAAGTTTGAGGCATCCACCTGAAGACATTATATCTGTACATATGACTCTGGGGCTCAGGGGAGACCTGATAGGTGGGACACTGCTGTCAACAGGTAGTTTGCGAGAGCAGGTGAGGTTGCCATGGAAGAGAGTGCAGTGTGGAGAGATTGCACAGCCACAGCCTGCAGAGGTCAACGTTTTTACTGTAAACAAGCCAACATTTCAAACACTGAGATATTTCACATAATAACCTGGATTTCTGCTTTTATGAAAAAATCAGGAGCTGTGGTAACCTGGCCCCACATTGTTATTAGATATTAGCTAACACTACGTACCAGGCAGCGTTCCAAGGACTTCGCAAATTTAATCCTCATGAGAACTTTATTAGTATTATTCATACTTTAAGTAAGAATAAACTGAAGCACAAACAGATTGAGTTAACTTAGCTGTGTCAGACAGCTAAGAAATGTGGAGCTGGGTTGCAGACCCAGGCAGTCTGGCTCCAGGGTCTGAGAGCTTATCTGACGTACCAGGGAAGCAGCTGGAAAGTTGCAATCCCATTTAGAAAAGGCAAAACATTTATACAATCTGAAGAGTAACCAGAGTATTGCACTCCCATTTAGAGAAGCTCTATTGCCCTCAGGGTGAAGGTCCCAACACACCCTAGGGTTTTCTTGACACCCCTTCCCATCTAAGTCTGACAGGAGTTGCCATTTATTGTTTTACTCACACTGGTATTTTCTCATACTAGAGAGTTATTTCTCTATAACCATGCCAAGTAGAAAATTAAAAATATTCAGTTAAGACATCTAATTCCAGCCAGGTGCAGTGGTACACACCTATAGTCCCAGCTCTTCAGAGGCCACGGCAGGAGGATCACTTGAGCCCAGGCTAAGAATTTAAAAATAATTAGACTGTGAAACTTCTGTTTGTGTATTAATTGTCAGATTAAAATTGGTGAAAATAAATTAACAAATATGTATGAAAAAGTCTTAAGTATGTTTCTATGCTTCTGATACAATCATATTTCTTGAGATGATCTATCATTTCTAAGTATATGAGATTAAAATGACCCAGAGAGGCTGGGCAAGGTGGCTCATGCCTGTAATCCCAGCACTTTGGGAGGCTGGGGTAAGAGGATCGCTCGAGTCCAGGAGTTCGAGACCAGCCCTGGCAACATAGCAAGACCTCCATATCTACAAAAAAAAAAAAAAGAAAGAAAGAAAGAAAATGACCCAGAGACGAGGCAACTAAAATATCAAATAACTTTTTATTTTAAATGGTGTTAGTTAGATAAGACCAATCTCCTTAGACTGAGGTGGGGAGGACTTTGACAATATGCTTAAACTTGATTTCAAGTCTTCGAGTCTTGGGAGAAAATATGGTATTAGTCAGTTGTCAGTTTGAGGTCATGTCTTATAGGCTTTTTATTATTATTATTATTTTAATGAGGTCTCTCTTTGTTGCCTAGGCTGAACTCAGAACTCCCAGGCTCAAGGGTTCTTCCCACCTCATCCTCTGGAGTAGTGGGACTTCAAGTGTGTACTACTGCATCTGGCTTTTCCTGTAGACTCTGCCTAACTGGGAAAGGGGAATGGGGTGGTTTGGATTGCTCACCAGTCTGTTAGCAAATGTGTGGGAGTGACGGGGGGGCGGTGGTGGATGTTAAATGTAAAATATTAGTGAAAGGAAAAGCAACATTTACTAAAGTTAGTCAGGAAAGTTTCAGGAATGCTGACACTGACCCAAGAAAAGGAGTCCAGTGTTTGGAGGGTGGCGCTCATGCTGGGAACTGGTGCCCAACAGCTTGAGAGCTCAAGTTGGGGTGGGTGGAGCAGGCCGAAAGCAGCAATCAGAGAAACAAGGATAGCGTGAGAAGGATAGTGAGCCCAGAGCTTTGCGTAATAGTGGAACGAGGAAGCTGGCTCAGATGGAAAATGTTGCTAAGCTCTGACCCAGAGATACCCAGGCCCAAGGTATCCTGGCCTCCTTCCTGGGAAGACCAACTGCCCTTCCTAAGATTAACAGCAGTGGGACCCCCAGAAGGCTTAAGGTGATGAGGTTCCCTTATCCGAATGCTGATACTAATTAGACCGAGATTAGTAAAATGAGAACCCCAGTTCTTAACAGCCCCAGGAAAACTGTTAAAGTCGTTAGAGCCTAGGAATTATACTCAGGCAGTTAAAAATAAATGATTGTCCCCGACTACGTCAAAACATGAAACCAAATGTCTGATTGGCCTATTGAGATTTTGGCAAAACCATATCCCGCCCTCGTAGATTTTATTGGGCCCTGTCATAACCCAAAAGAGTCCATGTATTGTGCTTCTCCTATGCTAAATACTGAATATTTTGTGACCCCCAAAATTTATATATTGAAACCTGATCCCCAGTGTGACGTATTTGGAGGTGGGGCCTTTCGGGGTGATTACATCATCAAGGTGGAGTCCTTATGAATGGGATTTGTGCCCTTATTAAAGAGGCCCCAGAGTGCTCCCTTGCTCCATCTGCCCTGTGAGGACACAGAAAGAAGATAGCTGTCTATGAATTAGGAAAAGGGCCCTCACCAGAGGCTAAATCTGCAGGCAGACACCTTGATATTGGACTATCCAGCCTCCAGAACTGTGAGAAATTTCTGGTAAGCCACTCAGTCTGTAGTATTCTGTTGTAGCAGCTCAAGTGGACTAAGACAACCTCCTTGTGGATTGTGCAGTCATCACATAATACAAAACTTGGGGGTTGGGGGGATGATGCAAGACATTTTCATTTATTAAAAAAAAATGGATATCTGCCCCAGAAGGAAACTTTCTATGGTTGGAATTGGTTGGTTTCTCTGTGTTTTTTTAATATAAAAATAAAGCCTCTAGATATGGAGAAATTGGAATACTCATTCATTGCCGGTGGGACTATAAAAGGGTACAGCTGCTTTGGCAAACAGCTTGGCAGTTCCTCAAAATGTTTAACATGGAGTTACCATGTGACCCAGCAGTTCCACTCCTAGGTAAATATCGAAGATAAATGAAAACATATGTCCACACAACATTTGTACACAAATATTCATAGCAAAAACTTGTATTTGAACAGAGTTGTTAATAAAAGAAACCTCTGGAGGGAGGATTGCTTGAGGACCAGAGTTTGAAACCAGCCTGAGCGACATAGTGAGACCCTATCTCTACAAAAAATAAATACATAAATTAGCTGAGTGTGGTGGTATGCACTTACAATCCCAGCCACTTGAGCCCAGGAGTTCAAGGCTACAGTGAGCTATGATCGTGCCATTGCACTCCAGACTGGGGCAACAGAGCCAGATTCTGTCTCTTTGGGAAAAAAAAAAAAAACAACCTCTGGAATGTAGACTAAAAATGTCTAAAAATTACTTCTAAGGTAAGGTAAAATAAATATAAAATTTCAGTTGTTAATAGGCAGGTTTCTGTTATGAGTTGGTTCTGATGAAATATGGACAATGTAAAAAGGGGAACATGCAAAAATGGTTCTACTTAAACCTTTGGGTCAAGTTTTTAAAGATTGAAGATTTTTTATTTTAATTTGTTTGTATTTACTTATATCTTTAATCAGCTTTTAAGTGCCCAGTTAATGCAATACTGAGATATATTCGATATTTATCATTTTTCAATTGGACTTCCACACTACAGGTCTCTGTTGTGGAAGATAAATAAAGACACTAGCCCTGAGCTTATTTATTTATTAAAAGAATTTTTCGTATCTTCGATGGTATTTACTTGTGTTGTCCTATGCTAGCTTTTATCATAGTCTTTTCCTTGTTTTCTATTTTATGACCTATCCATTCTAGAAATGCCCCCAGTCAAGAGGTATATTTCTGATTGTAAATAGCCTTCATTCATAAATTTAATAAGAGGCCACTGTTGGCCTAGACCGAGGATGCCCAAAACAAATAATGTTGCATATATCAGGTTGCAAGAATTGATTACTGCCCAGAGTCCTATCCTTTGGACCCTGTTGTTAGACGTCTTATTTTGTCTTCACAATGGGCCACCCAATGGCAGATTTATGGAACATTGTCCTGTAATCGGATCTTAGATTTCTCCAATGAAAGTGAACAGGGGACTTTGGTTGGAAAGAGCATTATTCTATAATTTGACTTTGGCAGGGAGACACACCACATGTATAATTTTTATTTCTCCAAACATTCCCAAAGTCTTTTTTTATATGACCATTATGTTTCTCTTTCTTTGCTTTATTCATAGGATAAATATGAATTTATCCTATTTCATATGTTCAGAGTAACATATGTTTAGAGTAGTAAATTCATGCAGATTTGGTGTTCCCTAGTTAAGCAGCAGAAAATGTCAGAACAGTCATTGCTGGGGCTCAGAAACCAATATCCTAATATATGACAGGAACTTTGACATGCTACACTGAAGAAGAAGCCTCAAGGTCTCTCTGTCTCCTGGGTCCTTTGTCTCTCCCAAAGCACAGGATGAGGCAGTTATCCTCTTATGTTCCCTTATCTGCCTAAAGTCTGACCCGTCAAAGAAGAATATTACCTCTGGTTCCTTCCCTGAGTTTTCATTCACTAAACTCATATTGCAGGAAGAAAGGTTGAAGTCTGTCAACACACCTGGACAGACTTTTGTCACAAACCATCATCTGCTCTGCAGGTCCAATGGACTTTGTCCCAGGCCACTTTACATTCTTCAAACCCATTGAATTCCCCTAAAAATCACTTGCTACCCCCTAAGATCATCCACACTTCACCATTGCCCTTTCTCCTGTGAAGGGTATATAACCCCATTGCGTGGTGGTTGTAATCACTCTGGCATTCTCCGCATGCACATTAATAAATTTGTATGCTTTTTCTCCTATTAATCTGCCTTTTGTTAGTTGATTTCCAGGGAACCTTCAGAGGATGATAGGGAAAATTTCCCTTGGTCCCTACATCATATATGTACCTAAAGAAGAACTGTTCTCATTATAAAAGAAACAAAAGGAGAGGAAACTGCCAGGGAATTTTCCCTGCTGCTTTGTATTCTAATCCCTGTAGATAAGATCAAATCGAGAATTTGGGTAATCAGAGTTTGTGTATAGACTGAGTCTGGTTTTCATGGCCCCAAATGCAGGCAGTCTGTTTTAAAGGAAAAAAATCATAATATTGATTGATAAGATAAACTGATAGCTGTGAAAGTTCATATGATTTTTTGACCCTTAATTACATATTCCTTGTACAATGTTGACATCTACATTTTTTTTTTTTTTTTTTTTTTGAGACAGAGTCTCACTTTGTTGCCCTGGCTAGAGTGAGTGCCGTGGCATCAGCCTAGCTCACAGCAACCTCAGACTCCTGGGCTCAAGCGATCCTACTGCCTCAGCCTCCCAAGTAGC
>CAUYSK010058383.1:0-48728 GCA_963575035.1 Avahi laniger
AGACATTCCATAGGAACTCTGTACCTGGAACGAAGGTTGCTCCAGACCCTGCCCCCACAAGAGAATGACCTCATTGTAACTATGCCCCACTTCCTCACTCATTAACTGTGCCCCAAGCAAAATGTATAAAAGACTGATACATTCTTTATTCGGGGCTCAGAATTTGGGAGGAAACCCCCCCCCCCAGCCTGCTGGCGTATATACACCTGTTTTGCCATATTTCTGTATGTGTCTCGTTTGTTCCTGGTCAACTCTGCTGTAACAATACAACTGATTTGGAATCAACCAGAGTACTTTCAAAATAAAAATCCCTGAGCCCCATCGCATACACGCTCTATGAAGATTTCTATGATCCAGCTTCAGGAATGTGCATTTTAACAAGTATCTCAGGCAGCATTGCTTATAATTTGGGAATTTCTAATTCAGTGACGAGAGAGAGAGACAGAGAAAGAGAGAGAGGGAAAGTGAGAGAGAGATCATAGAGAGTCTTTATTTGGATTTAGATTAAGGAAATGATGACAGAAATAGTATAAAGAATTTCAAAATGTCATAAAAATGGAAATAGCTAATTAACCTTTAAAATGTCTCCTTTAAAAGGATGAAAAAATCATTTTGTATTTATTGTGACAATAATTTTACCTGTGTTAGAAAACAGACGATAACTGATAATAGGAAAACCAGCACTTAATGCCTGCCAGTGTGGTTTAATAAATGGTTTACAGCTACAATATTTTATAACATTTTACATAATGAAAAATGTAGTAAGAATTATTTAAGCTACTTATATTCTCTACTTTTTAGTCAATTTTTAAATTACTGAAATACAAGTAGAAGCAACTTACTATATAAAGGTACTTTTAGCTGCTTCTCAGAAGCAAACCTGAGGGAATTTAGAACCAAGGTAACTGTAACTCGAAGCATTAATTACCGCAGGGCAAATCTCCCGGATGCTTTGTAAAGAGCAAACGAGCCGTATGTGTGCCCTGAGCAGTCTTCCTCCAGCTCCAGCTGCCTGTACCCCTGAGCAGCCTCCTCCCAGGCTGAGATGACAGGGTTCGCCCCTTCCTTCCACTGCTCCCACTCAGGCTTTGCAGCCTGTGCGGCTTGCTCAAAACCACAGAACAGTTCCGTAGTTCTTAATACAGTTACACAGCACAATTATCTGGGGAACATCTAAAATCATACCAATGCTTGGGCTCCTCTCTCAGAAATTCTGATTTAACAACTCTGGAATGGAAGCAGAACACCATTTTTCACTGCTATTTTTTAAGTTATCTCAAATGGTACTAAAGTGTAGCCACATTTGAAAAATATTAGCAGAAAAGAAATTTTAAATTGGTGAATAATATGCAAGAACATAAAAGCCTTAGCTTGCTTTATAAGTCAAAGTATTTTTTTTCTAATTTCAAGCTGTAAATCACAACACAGTCTCTAATGTACCTTAATACCCCTTTGTCTGGAGAAGAAAAGATAAATATACCAGGTTTGATTGACTTATGCAATAATTATTATTTATAAACTAAGAAGGAAAAAATTCCTATTTTCTGAAATCTTCATCTGCTTTTGTATTCTATCACTGTGACTATGAACACCACATATTTCCATCTCTTGCTCACCGTTTGGGAAAGAATGAGGTCTCTATCTTTAGAAGACCTTCTACAGATTTTGAATTCCAGACAACGTATCATAAAATTTCTGATTTGTGACTATAAGAATTTTCTCTTTTAGGTCTTAGATCAATTGGGTGAAACAAGAGAATCTAAAGATGAATTGTTAAATGGTCTGAAAGCAGTACTCAATATCCGCACATCCGACCTGAGCCTTTAATGTTCGCACTGCTGCTTTGTGGGCCAAAATTTCCTCTCATCTTGCCTTTCTCACCTCTGGCTCCCAGGCAAATGTGGCAGCTGGCAGCTCACTTGGGGTGCCTATCACAAAGCTCCCTTCCTTTCTGGAATAGTTACTGGGCCAATAAGAAACACAAAAATATGCGGCATTAATTGCTTGTGTAATTCCTTATCTATTGTGTCGTCTTCCTTGGTAACACCTGTCTGACTTGTTTCCATTTCTAACTGTTGGTAACTAGTTCCAGACTTGCTGTTGCTCCTTGAAATACAGTTTATGTCACCGTCCCCTTCTCCAACAATAAAATTGTAGCAAACTGATGCATCTCTCAGACCAGCAATGTGAAGTGCTAAGGGAACCGTTTTTTATTTATTGATTTACATTTTTATTTTTTTGGAGGGTGGAAACCACTGACCGCAGGTGGTTTCGCTGTAACGTAGGGATAAGACAGAGAAGGAAGGTCGAGAGAGCCTGAGTGCATCCGCCTTGATCTATCCCAGATCCTGACCGCCCTTAACACGGAAGTCGTCAGCAAGTTGCCAGCCCCTGACCCCCTGAAGGTGGATGAATTACTAAACTGGATGCCTTGCAAACTATTTGTGCTTATATTTCTGTGACAACAGTTGATAATTAAACTTTATATCTTGAACACAAGACAATGTTGGTCCATGTATGGCTGTAGCATTCAGAGTTAAAAGAATTTTAGGATTTCAACTTTAACGCTCTTTAAAGGCAGAAACTGTGTTTTTCATGATTAAATACTGGGAATGTTACACAAGGTTTGGATCCGGTTAGGTGATCAGTAAGTATTGTATAAATGAATATATAAATGAAGTATAAGCTATAAGAAGATAAATTAGTCATGATCATATTAGGAAATCAGTAGCACTTATATAACTAAATGATCTCAGGTAGGTTCCTATGCACACCTCATTATGTATAAACTAGTACATAGCAATAATCTAAAAGAGAATCCCTTCTGCTGGGTTATATAACTGAGGCTGAATGAGACATATAAAAGAGCTAATTTTTGTTATTTTTCTTTTTCACACGCCTATACTGAACCTCAAACATGGTCAACCTCTTACATATGAACACTAAGTTCCAGTTTCTCTGCTGAAATGCCAAAAGTACATTACTGAATGTGTTTGCTCTTTACAGATCTACTCAATAAATACAAAAAAGTGGGACTATGAAAGACCGCTCAAAACTTACGGAATTTTGTAACCAGGGCACCAACAAAAGAACGACATTCTTAATAACGAACGATACTGCCACAATTAAATTGCTAACACCGTTTGCACGTAGCAGTCATCAGTTCTTACCTGCTCCCTTCTTTAAAATGTGAATGCTTAGAGACATTCACATTTGTTTTTGTAATAAAGACAAATTTCATGGCAAATTAAAATTAATCTTATGTGGGAGTAATAGTGTAGACTTTTCAATCAATCATATTTTTTTAACGTGGAGGGGACGGTATTTACAGCTGCTTCATCTGCCATCTCTCAGAAAGTAAACAGCGCAAAGTGTGGCAATCCCTGTTGCCACTAAACAAGCTGCTTTGTGAAATAAAGAACAATATGGCTTTAGGATTTGAATTTTTAAATGAGCACTTCATATATTGCTAGGATTTCTCTTTAATTTTGAAAAAGCTTGGCCTAATCTCTTAAAATATTAATCTTCTAGGGAGAAATGTGAACACACTGACATGACTTCTGCATTACGCTGACATAATTTTCCTATTCACCAATTTCAAGTCAGCTAATCAGTGTTACCATAAACAAAACTCTGATTTTGCAGCATAACAGAACAGAGTGTGCTTTAGAATGTTTTCTGGACCTCACCACGAGAACGGCTGTTTTTCCTCTGGGAGGATAGAAGTGAGCGAAGTCAACAGGTCACTGCATTCACAGAGAGTGCATTCTAGTGGGGGAAAGAAACAATCCATGCAATTGATCTATCAATTAATGCCTATTAGAAAAGTATCAGGTGGCAACATGTTCTCTGAAGAGAAATAATGTAATAGTGACGTTTTGGCTATAAGCTGAATGACAAGATGCAAACAGATGGGAAGACTGGGGTGGAATATTCTGGACAGAGAAAAAAGCTAGTGAAAAGACAAAAATTGGGAAAGAACATGGAGAGTTTGAGAAAATACAGAGGTCTATGTGGCTAGAATTTAGTGTCCTGGGGCGGGGAGGAGGGATGGTGAGACAGGAGGTCAGGGAAGTGGCAAGGTCAGAGGGTGTTAGATTTTTTTAAAGCCAGGTTAAAGTGTTTGGATTTAATACACATTTATGCCAATAACATGTTAATTTGAGTGATTTAAGAAGGGAACTAAAATAGTTTGATCTATGGTTTTAAAATGTCTTTCTGGTCACTGTGAGGATGATGGATTGTAAAAGCAGGAGTAAAGTGAACCAGTTAGGAGGTTATTCTAGAAGTTCAGATGAACAATGACGGAGCTTTGGACTAGGGTGATCATAGTGGGGACAGGGAGAAATCAATACATTCATAAAGTAATTATAGGTGGAGAGGGCAGTTATTGCTGCTAGAATGGATTTTCGGAAAAAAATAGAAGAAGAAATAGTGAAATCAGGATAACTCTCAGTCTTGACAAGTCAGGGAGATCTTGGTGCTTTTCACGGAGATTGGGGACTTTGGTGGTTGTGAACTATTTAGTGAAACGGGCATAGTATGTTGTAGAGTAAAAGCACTTTGTAAATGTATATGTAGCTTATGATCTCAACTCTATTGTAAAAATACATGCATGCAGGTGCCTAGAACTGGAAGAGATGTACTGAAACTGTCTGCATTAACACAATGCCTGCAAATAGCCAATGCTAAAATGTTAGTTACAAAATGGATATTGTCTATTCTTCTCTCTTCAATCTTTCTTAATTGTCTACCCTGATTTCCCACTTGCTTAATTTTCTTTTTAATTTAAAATACATATAAAATATATTTATAATTTCAATTATAAAAGTAAAATGTGGTCATTAGAGAACACCTAGAAAAATGTCAAAGCACAAAGAATAAAATAAAAATTACCTGTAGTCTCACAATTACCCAAATGTACTCACTGTTGAAGTTTCGTGTATATATTTTCAAAGCAGTTACTGTATGTGTGCATATATGTAGTGTGTGTGTGTGTGTGTGTGTGTGTGTGTGTGTGTGGATACATATATATGCACCAAGAGAGAAAAGTAAAAAGATAAAAAGAAAACAGGCAATAGTTGTTAGAAATACTTAGAGGTAACTAATTTCTTTAGTGGAATAAAGGCCCATTTTATTTGGTCTATTTGGAAGTCGATAGCAATCATTTCCCATAGCCAAAAATAACATATTTTAAAATATTTACTTTCCTTGATATTTTGGAAAAACACTATTATCTTTAGCTCCTTCAACTAACTGAACAAGTTCTTCCAATAATTTTTCTGTTTACTTGGCAGTATGGTGATTTAAAAAACATAAATAAATAAAAAGTGTCAATGAAACTATTTTCGTGTACCTACAAACAGAATTGTGGTAACTCCAGTGATTTGAGGCGCTGGAAGGCTATCAAGTCAGTGAGGAATAAACTAAGCAGTATCCTAGTGCTTTCTCAGAGGTAGTACAATCATATATTTGCAGAAATTTTGTGATTCAAATACCAACTCTCTGGGGAAAATGAATCTTATAGCCACTTTTGACATTAAACAATTGTTTAACATATAAAATTATCTCTTAAGGACAAAAGACCCCACAACACAGCTGTTTGGGGATGTGTTAAATAAAATTAATTTCTACTGTGTTTGAATTTCTGTCATTCATTTTAGTTATAATTTAATTTAATAAATTTTATTAAATGACTTAGTAACTTCCAAAGCTGATCAAGAATTTGAACATATAAATGAAAGCACAGCTACTATAAAATCCTGTCTGAAACAGGGGAAAACCCCAAACTGGAGATTCCATGTTAGATGATCATTAAGCCATTTGAATAATTTAAGGCACAGCACGCCAGAATTATACGGAATTGACAATATTTGTCTTTTCTCTTGTTGGAATTAAAAACCAGTGTACTCGGAGATATATGACCATTTAAAAAGGAACTTGCAGAACGAATTGGATTTAAACCCTTTATGCTATTGTGACTCCTAACTTCTTTTTTATTCTTCTGTTCCATAAGAGGGTCTAAAATATTGTTCGCATGAAACACAATTTTATACTCTATAAAAGAGGTGAAAATGCTTAGTGCATGATTAAAAGCAAACATTTCCAGGTCCTGTGTGTGCGCAAACTTCTAACTGCTCAGAGGAAGAGTTCCCTGCAGCAAGACAAAGAGCAAACAGAAGACAATGCAAGAGGACTTTTGTCTCATCAGAATTCGAAAGCAGAGTTGAGATAAAAGCAGCCTCACTCTTCATTAATTTATCGTATACGCCATTTTCGCACTTCAGTATATTGAGGACTATATATTATTTTTCTCTTTTTCCTTTAGTGTAAATTGTCCTAAATTTGGCACTTCTCATTCTTGGCGGTTTTCAGCACAAATGAGAGCTGTGTCATCACGAGCTGGCATTCCTTTCCGTGTGAATACAGATGAGGTCCTGTATAAATTAATAGATGCTATTTTTAGCAGAATGTGGATTTCTTATCATAAAGAAATCTACAGTACAGAGAGTAGTAAGATTCTTTGACTAATCTCTGTCTTGCAGTTGTGACTGTTGTCCATTTCTGGCTGATAGGTTATTGAAAAGCCGCAGGGGAGCAATGCACAGATGTGGCCACACTTCAGTGTGCATCAGTGTTTTGATTTGGATTCATCAACAAAAACTCATCCAAATCATTACAGTTATACATGCCTTCATTTTAATGCCTATAGGAACTGTCTCTACCAGCTTCTAAAGCAAACAAACAATTCAAAGAAAGCCAGAGAATAATGTGTATTTAGTGACACGCATTTCATTGATAACTATGTCGCATGAAGATGACAGATTTGAAACAGATGTGCTGATTGTATTACATTCTTGAATTCTCAGAGAAAGTGAAAGGATGTGCACATCTATTAGGATCACAGGTGACCTCCTAGTCACATACAAGCTGGCAGAATGACACGAGATGTCTCACTTCAGAAGTGCCACCCATTGCATCGATCGATGTTCAGTATTATCTTAGCTATGCATAAAATAATGGCAGAGCTTATGCATTACTGTCATTTCTCCTGTTCAGACTGTCACCGTGAAATGGACTATCTCAATTTAAACCCGATTTCCATATGTTAGTCGCATATCTCACTAGTCTATGACTTTTACCTGTCTTGACATTGGTCATGACATTCTCATTACAATCCATTTCATCATTTAAAACAGGTTTCTCCTTTCTCGCATAGGTCTCTTTCCGTCCTCCAATCCAGGAATGACGTTCTTCCTCCCGTCGTCTTTCAAGGCCTGATTTAATTCCTACCTCCCTCTAGGGTGCTGCCTCTGATCATGCTATTCTACACTTTCCTTCTCATTTTTCAACTTCTATGACACATCCTATGGGGGCCTCCATCGTTCAGCAATATTTTTAATTTAAATCATAAAATACAGTATCTTTATTCTGATTATGTAAATAAAATAATGCTTATTGTCGTAGTAACAACCTGTCCTTATCACCCCAAGGTTTTTGTAGACTTTTATGTTCATACACAAGCTCAGGTATTAAGTTAACTTTAGCCCAACAATCATGTGAGCCAGTTCCTTAAAGTAAATTTCTCTCTAAAAATATATGCACGTCCAGTTGGTTCTGTTTCCCTGGACAGCCCTGACTAATATAGGCCTTGGTCACATCATTCTGGACCCAACATATCTTTATTTCAAAAGAGGTGCTTGGTATTTAGAATAATCAGAAGATCGAATTTTATTTGACTATGCTGTGCGGCATACTCCAAGTGTCTGCTGTGTTTACGGAGCCCTTCTGAGTAATGACCAAAGCGATTCATAAAACAAGAGTTGCTGTGTTTGTACCAAGTTCTCACTTTATTCCTGCCAGAATTTTCCAAGTATGGCTCACCGTCAGAACCAAATGGCACTATCTAATGCCACCCTGTCCTGCTGCTTCCCAGGAAGCTTGGCGTAGGGCTTTACCTTCCCACGATAACCTAGACAGACTGGGGACTGCTCTAGCCAGTCCCATTCTCACCTCTAGGGCCTTTTTGCCTGGAGACATGAGAGAGTTAGTGGATCATTAGGAGAAGGGAGAAGAGAAGCAAAGCACTGGGAGTTTGCTAGGATGCAAAGGCGCTAGCTCCGCGCTAGACAGAGCTCTTCCAAGGCGTGGTCTCTTGCTGTGTCTCTACAAAGCCGCTGTGAGGTTACTAATGCAGCCTGTTCAACTTTCAAATTCTCCTACAGTCCAGCAATGTTACTAATAAAAGTAGTCTCTGCTTTTCTGCACTTTCATGATCACTGTTGAAATAGTCATTACCTGACTGAAGTAATTGCACTGTGTATTTGTTCCTTCCAACAGGTAGGGACTAATACATTACGTTTAAAAATATTTGAAGGCATCTTTGAACAGTCAGAAAACCCTATGAGGACTGTTCATTTTAAAAGTATTGCATTGTTCTTTTCCAAATATATTTTTTTCTTTGTAAAAATAAAGACTATGAATATCTTTCATAAAAAGAGGTAGCATTTCTCTTTTTTAATAGTTAAAGGTGACACTTTTCATGCAGTTCTGTATGAAGTTGAAAAATCATTCTATCAGTATTCATTAATTTACTAATTTACAGTATCATGACTTGGATGAAAAATAAGTTAAACATAATTTACAATGGTTTAAATTGTTGACTAGGAATTTATGTGTGACTACTTATTTTAACATATGAGTTTATTGAAAATGGAAGAGAGCAAGAATCACCTGCATCTATCTGCACACACACGCACACACACACGCACACACATGTACATGCACAAACACACACACATACACATATCTAAAGCGATGTCTGTAATACACTACTGGAGAGGGATGGGAAGTCCTAGCTTGAGTCTGCTAATCCCTGCTGCTGGGATTTAATTCTTCTGATGAACCAGCCTAGAAGTATCTGCTGGTTTAAACTTATTTTCCTGAGAGTATTCACAGATTTGCTCTGCTCCCAGGCAACTAGTGGACTGGAGGAAGCAAGCTGTAGGGAACTTGGCATTAGGCTTTGGGATTTCATAAATACGAAAGAATTCTATGTAGAACAGCCCGCTGGTGTCTGTCTGATACTGGTTTCCAGTCTGATTTGAGAGTCTTACAGCCGAGTCCTTTGAATAGAAAAATTGTTTGAAGGGGCTATTTTGCGTGAGGATCTCTGTGAGAGAGAGAACTGCAAGCTTTGCTACCAGTTGTTTTAGTGCTTCAGCGACAAAGTACAGCACAAGGTAGAGGACAGAGGCATCCTCCCACTTCTCTAAGGAACCATCAAGTGGAGGGCTCTGAAAAATGCAGGACGAGGCTTTAGGAAGGTGATGGTGCATGGTTTTAGAGGCACCGGGGACAGGGCTGTGGCAGTGAGATACTGGACTCCATGACTGTCAGACGTTAGCTGTCAGTGCAGCAGCCAGAATAAAAGAACACTGACATTAGTGTCTGGTGACCTTGCATGTGACCTCCAAGGGGCTCAGCAACGTGGTGAGGTTTTGGAGAGAAGAGGCGAGGGCGCCTAAATGTAGTGAAGAGCAGAAGTCGGAGAAATGGAGTCATCACTCTTAACCTTTGCAGATGGATGAGACAAAGGCAAACGCAGGTTACACATGTTACAAACGGCAACTAGTAGAAGCAGAAAAAGTCAATAAAGAGAGAGGAATGAGCAGTACATAAAAACGAGGTTACCCCAGAACTCATTGGAGTTGTGGTGTTGGCATTAACTTGACTATGTGTGTGAATAGTATATATTACATAAAATGACTTGACTTCCTATATATAATATACATAAATCATTTGACATTTCCAAATTTGATTCCTCATGTTAAACTAAGATTAATATTTGACCATCCCTACCTTCATAGGATTTTTGTGAGAAATGTGGAAACAATGTGTAAGAAATCACTAACCATCTTAAGGCACTATGCATATAGAAAGAATGAAATGAGAGAAATTGTAGAACAAGGTAAAGAGTAAAGGATTTGTAGTTAAAAATGCTAGGTCTTTGTCAAATGTGTGATGCTGATGTTCCAAGTTTGGATACCACACTTAATGCCTTTGTTTTGATTATAAAAATATTCATAATGTATATGTCACAAGATTTATAAAGTATTCTCAGTTGTATAAAAGTATTTCTATTATTAAAAAACACAAGAATATTAAATATCAATCCAATGTAACAATTAAATATAAATCCGATAATTTGTTTTTAATAGCTCATGCTTAAAAATTTCTTTGTTTATAAAAATTTTGCCACAATTTTAGGTTACTCCTTAATGATTTTTATTTCTTAAAACAAACAAAAAGTATTTCTATGTGCTTCAGTGAATTCTACTCATAATGTATATATCCAAATTAATATCTACTGCCAAATTCTATTAGACTGCTATCTAGGTCAATGTCTATTAAGTTAATCAGCCATTCTAGTCCAATAATGAATTTGGATCCCTAAGGCTCAGTTGGTCACCATGGAAATTCAAGTCATTAAATGCCTAATAGTACTAATTTCATTGTACTCTCCTCTTCATACCACATCAGTCCCCAAACACGATATTGAATTAAATTCTTTATTAAATGTTATATTTTCATTTTGTTATAGTATCTATGTCTTATAAACAATGCAAGTTTATCATACATAATTTTGGGCAGAGAAATTTTTCTTTAAAGTAATATGATTCCAGTTCTGACTTTCTAGCATTTTTGAGGACCACTTATGTCATGTTTCTGTGACTACGAAGTGTCAGAAGGAACAGTGGCTTCGGTGTGGCATGAAAACTACTCAAACACCACTACTAGTCAGTCAAAGAGCATCAAGTCAAAGATTTATGGTTCTTAAGTCAGTTTCTGGAAAGTGTTGTCCTAAGTCCCCACAGCTGGCATTTCTCCTTCTCTAGGGATAAACACACATGTTTCTCTTTAGGTAACAGGGCCAAGAAGGCCCATAACTTATCACTGACAAATCTGCGCCAGATACTGGATGTGGATTTTGGAGGATGTTCAAGTGATCACTTGAATCACTGTCAAGTTATGTCTCAAACAGAATGCTTCTCTTTAATGATAATCTGGGCTGGAATCAATTACAGTCCCTCAAATCGTGGGAGACTCTCTGTAAGTAAGCATTAACATGTCCCAAAAACTTTGCTAATGTCATAATGGTGACATGATAGTCCCTGATCATCAAAAATTTGTTCTCTAATTTTAGTTCTCTTACTCTTCTTCCTAAAACATATACATGCTACATAAATAATGGGTAAACTATAACTTTAAATGGAAGAATGACTTTAAGGTCTCCTAAAGTGCAAAGCCACAGCAACAGTAGCGAATCTAACTTCATGGAGTTTCCAGAGCAGAGTTACTATTAGCAGGAAGATTAGCATTGGAGTTAAAGGAAAAAATATTAGATACAGTGGGTATTGGAGTTTTCTGCATGGCAAGTTGCTAGAAAATACAGATTTACATTTCACCCTGCCTTAACAGCTCTACAGGAAAATGTTAAAATTGAGGAAAATAAAGTTGCGCGAGAGACTTCAGGAAAATGAATGGCAGGCGTAAAATCAATTTAACCTTGGTCTACGTGATCCATTTAGATTCAAACCCTTTGCTTGCCTGGATGTTTCTCATCTGTTCCTTCTGGGCTCTTATCAGATACTATCTTGCTTCAGCAGAATATTTTCCTGTTTCTTCATGACCAAGGGTTATCATCTACTCTCATGGCTCCTCACAAACGTGAGGCATTTACAGCAGAAACAATCTGATAATAATCGCAACTACCACCGTATAAAAGGGATTTTTGACAAAGCATAAATATATTACTAAGAAGGGAACAGGTTTGGGGCAGAAACTCACAAAATGGTTGTCTTATAAATCCTAAAGAGATAGCTCTACTTGAAGTACAAGTTAATATGAAACCCCAAGTGAAAATTTCTGGGAGAGTTTGTGTCAGGTGACTAGATTTGAAGGCATGAAAAAGATTATGATGGATGATTCAAGTTATAGTCAGATAACCGCAGGAATCAGGGTTATGTGACTATATATTAATAAATATCATTTAGCATAAACTAAAGCCCAGAGAGTTTAATTGTATAATTTAATTAACACTTAAAATAACTCTGTGATAGATGCTATCATTAAACCACATTGTACTAGTGAGAAAAAAAAAGTTAATCTCATGCATACTTGCCCATGAGAATTTGATATTTCTAAACAAAGAGCTATTCTGAGATTTGCAACAAATAGTTAAGCTGAATTATTTTTAAAAGCCAGTGTTGTAAATATTTTTTTAATACAAACTAATTGCAGTTAATAAATCTCCTGAGATATTTCTACACTGTTATTTTCATATTGTAAGATTAAAGTGATTTTTCTCTAGATAACTGTCACCCAATTTAGTTTCAGCTAAGTTTTGTTCTATTTTTAGACACATGAATCTCAACAAAATGCTCACAATCTCTACACTTCCATTTTACATTTAAACTATAATGCAATGACTGTCAAAGGAAATATTTCATTAAAAGTTAATTTTAATCTGATGAATAGTAATGAATGTTATCTTGATAATGCTTCCCAAAGTTGACCACCTCCTAGCAAATCTCATTATGACATTTATTGAGAGCACATCATAGATATATAAATTAAAGTGAGCCTTTTAACAATAAACAATGTTTCATTGTTGGCAGTAATAAAAAAAAGATGCTAGATGATGTTTTTAAGAGACATGAGGCATCAATAAAAGATGACTAGGAGCCATTGTAGTTATAGCAAAATTATCATTTTTCACTTTCTAAAATCAACAGTTAATCTATCCCAAATGGAGCACATTTCTGTTTTCAATTCTGTTTATTTGGCAATTTTGTTCAATTATATAGGCTAAAGACATTTAAGAGCAAAATAGGTCCCCGATCAGCACTGAAGTGTGATTCTGTTTAAACGAACTCAGGAAAGCCTACTGTTAATCATTTGAAGAATGGTAAATTCCTACCTCTCAAATTGGGTTTTAGTGCTTACCCTTTGGATGGATTGCACGGGAATTTGCAGCAATTAGTAAGAACCCCCAGTATCTTCAACCATGAGGTTTAAGGGGGTATGAGATGCAATCTCCAGAAATGAAAAGCAGCAACCATTGTGTGTCAGGTTTTCACAATGCTTTCCTAATGCAGGGGTGCCATTATTCCAAAAGCTCAATTAGAATGAGTCAGGAGAATGTTGTGACTTAGAGCCCTTGGGCAAGTGGTTATATTTCATGGAATCATAATTTTTAACTCACTACACTTAAATACACATTCATATAAATAGAGATGGAAAAGTAATTGCTAGAAAGAAAATTAAGCTGGTTAAAGGGATAGAGAGTGAATAAATGGAGCTATATCTATACATGGTAGTACGGTCATTGGTAGTCCTTGCTAAGCTGGTGATATGTGATCTGGGGACCTAAGTGAAGGGAAGAGTAGGTTTGTGAAGTTATAGATAAAAAGTGTTCAAGGCAGAAGGAACATCAAGTGAAAAATCCTAGAACATGCTTAGCACGTTAAGGAAGAACAAAGGAAGCCCAGTGTGGCCAGTGGAGAGATTGGAGGCCAATCAATAGACGAGGCCAGAGACACGGGTCATGTATAGATCATGTTGGGCCTCCTTGATCAAGGAATAAACTTGGATTTATTTTTGAATATGATTACCAGCCTTTGTGGATATTTGAGCAGAGCAATGAAATGATCTGATTATATATCTTTAGAAGACCACTCTGGTTCCTCTTTAAAGAGCTCTGGGGCAAGGAGACCAGTGAGGAGGCTATTGGCATCGTTTAGGTAAGAGACATTGATGGTTTGGATCAGAACGGCCGTGGTGGCTCCTACGACTATGCTACATGCTTCTCAATAGCTACTGTAGTGCATTGTTTTTCTAGAATTTTCTCCCAGAGCTTGGTACAGTATTTGGCATTTAAAAATATTTCTTGTTTTTTTTTTTTTTATTTCAGGGTATTATGAGGGTATGAACAAATGAATAAAATGACAGAAGACTCAATAAAAACCTTGGATATTCAAACTTACATGTAAGATTAACTAAGACAAATGGAAGCAGTAAAAAGTTAGACTAAAATTCCTGAGGCTTATGGTGGAATGCATAGGTTTATAATATGAGGGTAAAACCTGTTGCAAAGAAAAAGATCAAATAGAAGCGTTGAAAACAGCTTTTCTTTTTGTTTTTTTTTTATGGCATGCACTCATATTTTAATCAAAATCCAGCAGTAAATGTAGTGATATATTTTGAGTTAAAATAAAAAGAAGACTGGACAAGAAATATTTTCAAATTTCAAAACTAAAATTAAGTGCTTTCTAGGAATATGTGTCACTCGTATTAATAATGATATTATAAAACACATGCACGCCACACACATACCACTGTGGATAGATTATTTAAAATGCATATTTTTACCACTTCAAGCAGAATCGGGCAGCATCACAGATAAATTAAGAAGCAATTATTCAAACTAATTGCATTTTCCTCAACTTTAAGCATGGGTTGATAGATTCATAGTTCAGGGAAATGCCACAGGCAAAGTGTACCTTTATTTAAAAAATTAGTGTTTTTATTAATAAAAAATTATACATGAAGAAATTTCAGCCAGATAGCTCTTTAGCTGCTATAACAAAAATACTGAATATATGCTGAATAACAGATCAATATCAAATTGTAGATTGTCTTTCATATTGTATCAAAGCAATTTGTATTTAAATTCTTTTCCTTCAACTTTTAATAATAATTTGAATATTCAAAAATCATGCTTTTCAATTTTTTAATAAAATTGAGAGGCATAGCTGAACCGTTAAAAGAGTCAATGAGAAAAAATACAATATAGATAAGATGAACAAGGTCAGTAATTCATTTATGAAATGATTAATAAAATAGACAAATTTCTGGTGGAATAGCTTAAGAAAAAAATAAAATATTTGAGATAAAAAGCAATTAAATTTCAGCATTGCAGATATTACAAAGACCTTGAGGACATTATGAACAAATTTATTTTAATGAATATGAACTTTTAGATATAATGGATAAATTGCTAGAAAAATACAATTAATTCCAGGAGAAATAGATAATCAACTAGTACTGTGACTATTTAAAATGCCAACCCAGTAGTTAAAAAATCTTTGTTCTAAGAAAAGTTCAGGTGAAAATAGTTTTGCCCACAAAATTTCCATAATGGTCAAATTAAACAAATAATTCGAATATATAACAAATAATTAGTACAGAAAAATCGTAAGCATTAAGTCATTTTATGAAGCTTTCATTACATTGTTAGCAAAACTTAAGAATTTTATAAGAAAGGAAAATTGATGACTAATGTTTATTCATGAATAATGATTTGAAAATGCCAAGCAAAATATTAGCAAATCCAATCCAGTGATAAATAAAAACACAAATTTAGTCCAGAATAATAACTTTGGTTTCCATGAAAAAAGCAATGGATGTAATTTACCCAAATAACAGATTAAAATAGAAAACATTATTTATTTCAATGGATGCAAACAAAAATTTTTTGGTAAAATCAGTATTTCTTTAGGTTTAAAAAAATAAAATTCACAAATGCTCAGCAAAGCACATCCAGAAGTGGCATGATGAAGCGTATCTGTTAAAGTATAAAGTGTATTTGTATCACATTAGTAAATCTAATAAAGTGTATTTACAGTAGATAGATGATAAATAGATAATTGGAAAAATGGAAAGATAAAATCTTAAGCATTTAATTTGCTATTCTAAGAATCATAAAGACCAAAAATGTCCATCATTGAACACTATTCAACATTATATTGGAGCTCCTAGCAAGTACAGTTACAGGGTAAAAAGAGCTAAAATTATAAGGCCTAGAATGGAAAGAAAACATTTTTCAAAACAGTCATTACTTGCAAATATTATGAGGTCTACATTGAAAATACAAAGTAATCTATAGGTAAGTGTTTTTAATTAATAAAAGATTTTAGAAAGTTTTCTAATTTCAAATCCATATCGAAACTTAACGTTTCTATACAACAGCTATGAACAATGTGAAATTTCAATATAATAATATATATAAAAACATATAGTATTAGTTTTCTAGGATCGAACACTAAAAAAAACCTGAGAATAAAATTACAAACTCATCCCTAAAGATAATGAATAAGTAGCAAAAACTTATAATGATATACCGTGGAATGAACTATTTGATATCGAAACTGTCAATCATCCCCTAATTTATCAGTGGGCTCAATACAACTGTAAAATTTAAATTTTCTTGTGTGTATCTGTGTATGTATATGTGAAATTTAAAGCTGAGTGTAAAATTTTAAGGAAGAGTATAATGTAAAAAGCAATTCACTCCCAAAGAAGAGCAAGAAAATAGCTCTTTCTTGATGAACTTTACTAGATACCAATTAATTGTTATAAAGATATATTCATAAGTTAGTATGGTATTAGTACAGAGATTTTTACTCCCAGAACAGAATTGAGAACCCAGAGAGAGAACACACAAATGTCGAAACTCAATTATAAGAGAGTCAACATTTCAGATCAATAGAGGGAAAGACAAACATTCCAATAAATGTCTCTGAGGACTGGTTATATAAATGGATAAAAACTGAAGATATTTTGGACCCCTACCTCACATCATATAAAAAGAAGACCAGGTAGATTTAACACCTAAATGTAAAAGATAAAATTGTCAAGCTTTTAAAAGACAATATAGGACATCAATATGAACTATCCTTCAAAAAATAATCTTTGTATTTGACTACATCAAAATTAAGAAGTATTCATTAAACCATACATAAAGAGATTTTTAAAAAATAGCCTACAAAGTGTGTGATAAGATATTTTCACATATGCAACCACCAAAGGATATCATCCAAAGTAAGAGTACTGTGTGTTCAATAAAGAGGAAAAAAATTAAAAATTGGAAATATAAATGAATAGGAATTTTACCAAATAGGAAGAACAAATGACTCATAAATATAAAAAAAGAGATCAACCACATTAAAAATTAGTAAAGTGAAATTTAAGTGACAATGAGAGATTATTTCATTACCACCAAATTGGGGAGAAAAGACAATATCAAGTACTAACAAGGATGTAGAGCAATAGGAATTTCATTTGTTATTCATCAGAGTGAAATTGGTCTATCAATTTTGGAAACCATTTTTCATGACCTAATAAAGTTGAAATGTGCATTTTCTAGACACACAAATCCACTATTAAGTATGTACTCTAAGAAAATACTATCGCTATCCCAGAACCGTGCCCAAGAATACTTACAGCATCACTGTACAGAACAACTAAAACTTGGGAACTACCCAAATGTCCGCAAAGAGGAGAATGTTATTGCAAAGTGAACGATGGTGAAAATGGACCGACTAGCATCACACCCACTGACATGGATGAATCTTAAAAATAATTTTGAATGAAAGAAAAAGTCATATAATGAGATTAAATTTTAGGTAATGTTCAAACACAACCAAAACGTAATGGCATTTGTTTGAGGATAAATGCACAGGTGGTAAAAACTACGGAGAAAAGTCGGAGAGTAAACACAAAATTCAAGTCTTGAAGTGGCACAACAGCACAGATGATCCTTTCTTTTGGCCTAGATATGGAGTACATAGGTGTTTGTTTTGACTCTACCTGTGTGTGTGTGTGTGTGTACACACACATTTATGTTTCCATACACTTTATGATATTTCACAACATAAAAATAATAAATTCCAGTCTATTGTATGCATCATATATCTTCCAGTGAATCATATAACATTCAACCATTTAGAAGCTTTTGAATTACACAAAGAATTTGAACTTAAACTTGTCATATTACCAATTTCTTTCGTAGATCAATTTTCTCTTGGTCCAAGTAAGGATGAAAATATAAAAGACATGTTATCCAGGAGGTGGAAATAATGGTACGAATCACAAATGCATGTGAAGTACTGGATTTTGCATTCATAAGTCATTGGTACAAGCAAAGTGTAGGCCCAGCAGTGCATGTGAAAGTGAATTAGACGGATTGATAATTACAGTTATCATTAGTTGAATTTATGATATGTCCATATAATTTGCCAATTACTTTATGTATATTATCTTTAATTCTTATAGAAATTTTGCAAAGGGGAACATTAGAAACATAAATTGATTTGCCACATACACAGCTCACGTAGGGAAAACCAGAATTTGAACCTAGGTGTGTCTCCCTGCTGGTGTCTTTGCCACTACTCGATATTGTGCAGAGATTATTATTCAGTGTCACACAGAGGGATATAATGGGGCATGATAAGACCTGGCTCTGAATCTAACTCTGCAAATTATTAGCTATTTGACCCTAGGTAAAAGTTAATAAATTCTTAGGGCCTCATTTTTTAAAAAATTAATGATAATAATGCCTATTAGAGTTCTGAGGTTTAAATAAAATACATATGTAAAGCACCTAGTACAAAACATCCGTTCAATAAATTTTTGATTTATTAAAATTAACTTGTGACAGCTTTAGTTGGAAAGGTTAGGTGAACATGTCCAACAAACTGCAGCATCCTGGAGCTGATCAGGCCAATAGAGGGAAAAGATAACAGGATGAGAAAAGTGAGAACGCTGTTAAGAAACTCACTTCTGGGACCATTCATGGGGTCATGGCCAAGGCGGAAACATGATAAATCCTGGAAGACGTTGATGCTCTCAAAACAGGAACATCTTTGGGACAAGCTGCTTTAATGAAGTTGGGGTGAGGGGAGCTTTATGTGGAGCAAAGGAATGAAAGAAGAAAATGAAAGAAGTCTGTAACAAAGTCAGCCAGACCTGACACAGAGCTAAGAACACTTCCCAACCCGGGACGATTTCATAACTATTTGAACACTCTCACCCCAGTCATCCTGCGGGGATGAGCTAAGAGGAAGGCCGACCGGGGGCCCTCGCACTGTGGCCAGGCACAGTTCTGCTGATTTCACCTGGAACGCAGTGTCTCGGTGCCGCTCGGCTGTCTTTACCAAGCAGCGGCTGGTCTATTTCTGCGGCATCCTCATTATGAAAAACAGAGCTCTTTTGGCCAAATGAAGGAATATGGGCTTCTTGTCATTTTTCAATCACGTTCACTGGATTTCTACTTAGATGCCCTTAGGAATCCTTGTTTCCAAAAACCTAATTTTTCAGTCCTTCTAGAAGGCCTCATTCTTTCCTTTGCCCTGTGACTCTAGCCCAGGACTAGAATTCTGTGAACACGTACAGACCTCGATTTCATGGGAGTGCCAGTTTGTTTATCCAGGTGTTCCAACCCCAGGTCCCCAGCTGGTGTGACCCACTGACTTGCTGTGCCCCATGCCCTCCCCCACACCAATGTCTAGAAATTACAGCAGAAATTAGATACTTTTCCTTGTTGGTTAGATACGCTTCAGCCCTAATGAGTGATAATTGCTCCTGATATATATATCCACCAGCTCAAGTCTCATCCATAAATCCCAAGATAACCTCAGAAATTATTAAAAAGCAGTTTGGAAATATAAAATAGTATGGGTTCCTAGAATTTTAACGACCTCTGCTGCAGCTGATATTGGCAGGGCTATTCGTTATTTCTTTACTGTCTGAAATTTGAAGTCGTTTTGGTCCTGTCCAGTTTGAGCTCCAACATCCCTAAGAGACATACTACTGTGTGCAGAAGAAATGCTCATTAGAGATCCTTCAAGTGACAAATGAGACGCCGCAGTGAGTAAAGTAGTACTTCGGCTTACACTGAACTTCATACCTGAGCGCATAGCCTCTTTCTGAATGCTTTCATAGTCATGCCAGTCCTTTCTTCTTAAACCATCTGTCCATGCATAGAATGGCCCGTCTCCCAGGCCCAGTGGAAACGTCTGTGGAAAAGGAAAGTATTCAGGCATAAAAAGGAGGTAGTTCCTTTCGCACGGTAGGTAAACACAGACAGGCACATAATAGGCAGTCAAAGAATATTTGTTGGATAAGTGACTCCTCAGATAGTGAAAAGAAAGCTACTGCTAGTACCCAGATTAATACATATTTTAAATCCTTTTCTTTAGCCTTTAAAATGAAAGCATGCCTCTCACATGGCCCCTACCATTTCTATTTTATTTTATCCAGAGACACTCATAATTCAGTATTTTACCTCTAAGCATAAACGCCTAGCTATTTTTAGTCACCCAAAGTATAAATATTGGTAATACTACTCATTCTGCTGTTAAATTGAATTATTTTTTGTTGTGATTAGCACAGTTTCCTTCATTTTAATGAAGCATAGTTGAATGGCTTTATAATGATAGCAACCATTCATTGAATGCTCAGTATGTGCCAGCTCCCACGTCAAAGACTCTCTATATAGAAGTTTGTTTGATCTTTATAATCATTGTGGGTTGCAAATCCCCATTTTTCTGTCAAGTAAACTGAGGCTCGGAGAACTACAGTTACTTGAATTAAACCACAGTTGACAAAGCCAGGATTTGGATCAGTTCCGGTAAGACCAAAATTGTGGACTGAACAACTATTGAACACTGTCTCCCATCTGGAATCCCGCTGGAGCACAGAGCGTGTTTACACGTATCGCTGCGATAACCACCCACGCATCAACCGCAGTCACAACACGCGCTCTGTGCTTTTCCCAAACCCAATATGTTATGATGTCAACTTGAGAATTATCTCAGCAGAAGCTACTTCCTTTTTTAAGGCATTTATTTCTGGTAATAACAAAGAAAAATGTTTTCAATAAAAGTTATCTTCACAATCTTAATAGTTAGATAATATAAATGTTTTCACATTCACACATGACTTTTGAAAAGAAGTAATGCATCTATGGAATAAAGAAAAAATTCTAAAAAGTAGAAAAAATTCAATTTAAGCAAAAGATGAATAATTTCGGTGAGGTAATTTTATTCTAAGAGCCATTCTAAGACACATAAAATGTCTCAATGCAGCCACGATGCTTATGAAAAATGATCTCCCTTGAGTCCATCTTTATAGCTTATAAAAGGTCCATTTGTTTTGGAATGATAAAAATGGGGAATAATATTTTTAAAAAACAAGATAGTTAAAATCAAAGGAAAGATTTTTCAAATCAAGTGAATGTAATCCATATATTTCAAGGAATTTGTTGCTCATAGTAGTGGTGAGTTCAGGAGAAAAGAACAGAGGAACAAACATATAAATATAAAATATTACAAATGATGAGGATAAATTTTTAAATGAAGATAAAAAGAAAAATTATGAAAAAATAAACAAAATAACAAAGTAAAAATAGGAGAAAATATAGAACAAACATTAAAAAAATTCAAACTTTTTTTCTAATTGATGTTTATCTTATCCTTAGGAATTTTAGTCCTTGGCTATGCAGAGAAAGTTTTAAATAATGAAATAAATTTAATATATACAACCTATGTTTTGTCTCAGCCATGCATATACAGCTGAGTACTGAGCACTGATGAAAATCTGCACTGATTTTGGTAATTCCAATTTACAAACATGACTTTCAGCTTAAAACAGATAATTTCAAAACAAATTTTGATGTGAAACATAGAGATGATCTTGTGTAAACTCCATTACGCAAGCTCTCTCTGGTTGCCAGGTGCACTCCATTTCTCTTATTTTGATACATCTAAGGTAGAAAATTCTTAGTAACTGGTAATAAAAGCAGTCTGAATGCAAAAGTTAATCTTTATTCTTTCCAGGAACCAAATGAAAATGACAATAAAGCATCACATGCATCAAGAAAGCAGTTAGTGGAATAGACAAAAACTTTGGCATATTTTTCTATGCCACTGAATTTTTAAAAGACTTAAGCATTGGAGGCATCAGGTATTTCTGATGTTGAGGTGAAAAGTGAAAAGAAAAAGGTTTATCAACAATTTTTATAAGGGGCAGTTAGACTCCTCTGGGTTCTCTCTCCAAGTCCAACAATGAGGCAATTTCTGAGAGTCACCCACTGCCTTCCCCACCCATAGCAGACTGGATTTGAATGAGAGAAGTGTCTTTGTGGGCCCCGAGGAACCGTGGAATACAAGGATTCCCAGGCACAGTGAAAATCAGGGGTCCATGTTAGTCGTACACCAAACGTCCTTAATGAAGCCATAGTCCTCACTAGACTTTCGGAAAGAATTGGAATCAGTAGTGAGAAGAGATACAGGGAGTGGTTCCTAGGTCCTACCAGTAACCACACAAAACATCCCCATGTTAGCACGCACTTTTCTGTGTACAGAGAACTTTCCGTCAGTATTTTCACTACTTCATTCTTAAGTATGAGTAGGCAGTCAAGAATTGCCAAGTATTTGAAAGGGCTCAACTGAAATTCGGAGGCCAAAATAAACAAAAGGCGTAACAAACTTGAAGGGACCAGAGGCGATGTAAAGCACAGACGAAAATTTTAAAAAAATGTAAATTTAATCTCTTTAAACAGCCTTAAAGATAGTTCCTCCACAGAAACAGAAATTTAGAAAGAAAGGGACATTTAGAGAATAAACAAGATCTCTTGAAAAGTAAAAATGTGATTGCAGGAAAACAACAACTAAAAGACAGCTTGGAAAATGAATGTCAAAGGAACCCTAAGAAATAGAAAAACAGAAAACAGAGAGATGAAAAGATGCAACATTGAAGGGAGGTGGGGACATGGTGGCAAGTCAAGAAAGCCTCCAGCTGATTGTGCAAGGGGATGGGAGCCCCTCCAGGAAGCATGTCTCTGTGAAAAAAAATATGTTTAAAACGTGGCAGAAACTTTTCAAAAGAAGACAGACTAATGGCCGACAAACGTGAAAAATTGCTCAACATCTCTAATCCTCAGGGAAATGCAAATCAAAACCACGATGAGACACCACTTCTCTCCAGTGAGACTGGCTTCTATTAAAAAGTCCCAAAACAACAAATGCTGGCATGGATGCAGAGAAATAGGAGCACTCATACACTGCTGGGGGGACTACAAACTAGCACAACCTCAACTGAAAGTAGTACGGAGACACCTCAAAGAACTAAAAGCAGAACTACCGTTTGACCCAGCAATCCCTCTACTGGGCATCTACCCAAAGGAAAAAAAGACATTCTATAGTAAAGACATCTGCACTCAAATGTTTATTGCAGCACAATTCACAATTGCAAAGATGTGGAAACCACCCAAGTGCCCATCAATACGTGAGTGGATTAATAAAATGTGGTATATGTATACATGGAGTTCTACTCAGCCACAAAAACAACGGTGATATAGCACCTCTAGTATTATCCTGGATGGAGCTGGAGCCCATTCTTCTAAGTGAAGTATCACAAAAATGGAAAAACAAACACCACGTGTACTCACCATTGAATTGGTACTAATCGATCAACACTAATGTGCACATAAAGGGAAGTAACTTTCACAGGATGTTGGGAAGGTGCGGGGGGAGGAAGGGATGGGTAATCCACACCTGAAGGATGCAGTGGGTGCTGTCTGGGGGATGGGCACACTTATAGCTCTGACTCAGGCGGTGCAAAGGCAATTTATGTAACCAAAGTATTTGTATCCCTGTAATACTCTGAAATTAAAAGAGAGAGAAATACTGAAATTCCCAATCCTCATTTAAAAATTTGTTTTCTTCAAAAAAAAAAAAACCAAATAGGAAACTCATTTCCTATTGTTTTAAAAAAATCTATTGAAATGAGAGTTACAATTCTTCCAAAGAGATCAGGAAGAATTAATGATACATACATAAAAAACTAAGCAAATAAAAAGGGAGTCAATTGATAAAGCTGCAAGAAAAAAAAAAAACTATAGAAAAGAAAGGGATAATTATAGCACACTGTTTAATCAGGTGTGAATAATCTAACCTGAATGCTGGCTTAACTAAACGTGGTGCTATGCCTATGCTGGAGGTTGAGGTAGACGGGAATAAGATAGCTAAATAGACATTTTATATGAGAGGAGAGCAGTAGATACATGCAAAATCAGAAAAAAATCAAGGAATAGTAACATCTGTGTTATCTACAAATGAGTCATATAGCGGAATAAAAATAAGAGATTGACATAGGGGCCTCTGGATGTCAGAAATTGCAAATAGGGGACGTGAGCAAGGGGGTTGCTGGATACTGTTATAGGCTTCATAGTACGATTGCATGTTAAAAATTATTTGCAAGTATTTACATAAAAAATAAATCTCAAAAATTCCTAGGCATTTTTAGCAGGTATTAGTGCTCCAGCAAGGTGTGTTGGCATCACAAGAACACTTTATGACGGCAGAGGAATCAGATTAAAGCGGAACACCTGAAACGACGCTCGAATACAGGCCATGGAGGGTTTGCTACCTTGATCTCTTCTGTCTGTGTCAGCGCTACTCACAGCGCAGCAGCGTCGCATCACCCGGGGACCTGTTAGACTTACAAGGTCCTGATCCCAACTCAGGTCTATTAAACCAGAAAGTTAAGAGAGAGACAGGAATCTGTGAGCAATCTGTATACTAACAAGTTCTCCAGATGATTCTGAGGCTTATTAGGAGGTGAGAACCTCTAATCTGAATGAATAGTAAAGTCGCACAATTATCACATTAAAAAAAAAGTCAAACTCATTAGCATACTATGTGCCACAATCTACTGAAGAACGTTTTTCACACCGAGGGCTGATGACCAATATACAGATCAGGTGTGCTTGCATGCTTGTCACCTGCCAGGAAGGTGGGTGCGTTGACCTAAATCAATCCCAGCGCGTTGGTACAGAACTGCGTTGCATCCGAAAGCTTAACCATCCGCTAAGTGACCCACCCATCAGGATTCTCACTTTTCTTTTCACATGGACGGTGTCCAGTGCCCAGACACGTTTGCTTCTCTCCAGGTTATATCATATGTTCTCTGATTGCAGCAGTACGGATCCATTATCTATGACCTTGTAAAATTTATATAAAGAATATTGGACCTTCATGAGGCATGTATTTCAGACCCACCATTACACTGGCCATTTATTTGGGAGCAACCTGTTTTTCACCTTAAGGACTTTTTATTCATTGTGATGTCGCTACAAATAATTAACTTGAAAAAATACCAGGGATGGAAGAGAGGATCCATTAGGTATAAACCACATGTAATGATAGTTAGAGCCGAGTGCCAGAGTCTATTGATAGCTAATATCCTTCTGAATGGGTCACGAGAGGAGTTTCCAAGGATGAAACATTACTCATTGGCGATATATTCAACGGAGGTAACAAAGTCAGACACCTTCTGGGGTCGGGGACATGACACCGTGGGTGGGATCCAAGTGAGTGCTGCCACAAGGAATGATGGGCTCTGCGGACACCTGGCTGCTGTCACTAGCTGCTAGAGATCCTGAAACATGTCCTGAGGGCTCTCAGTTTGCAAATCCACGGTGGATAGAAAGAACTTGCTCCTTAATTCTAAATTAGGGCAACCTTGTTTATCGTAACTATAAATGAAGATAACAGTAAAAAGACACATTTGTGGCTCTCTATGAAGGAAAGATTATCTATATTCTAAAATCTATCTTAGGTTTTGTAAATCAATCAGTGGACTTTTATTCTCATAATCAACCATATACCTATCTCTCTGCTTGTTCCTTGGAAGAGAATGTGACAATGCGAAGAACTCTGGATCCAGGACCGGAAGACATAAATTAGGGTTTCCAGTCACAGACAGGAAATCTACATCTCCTCTAGGTCCTTCAATTGGCTCATATATGAAATTAGGGTAATAAAAATAAAATCCACCTTACCCACCTCACAAGGCTTTTTGAGTAGTAAACCAGATAAAGTATATGAAAGCCCTTGGTTTATCAAAAAGTAATATATAAATGATAATTTTTTTCACCACCTCTGCTTTTTTAATAGATATTTGAGTTATTTTCATTGCCCTTACAAACATTTTAACATAATTGCAGAGATAAAACTGAAATCATTAAACAAATCTTAAATTATGTGGGCCAAACTCTCTTACAGTAGCTGTTAATAGAATATCTTGATAGGTGTGAATTCTTATACCGGATGTAATTAAATTTCTTATGTATTAAAGACACCTGGGAAATGTTTTAAGCAACTAAAACACTACTAAAAACGAACCATCAGGGATGGCGTGGATGGGCAAAAGGAGATGACTAACGTTTATTCTGAGGTCATTTTATTCTCTTAAGAACTAAGAAACAGATGAGAAAATAGAGTTTAGAAAGGTTTAGGCCATATCATTAATTTCTTCAGATCACATAACGTTTAATAATATGTGACAAACTAGAGTTTGAACCAAGGGTGTCTGCCTTTAAATCTTATGAATTAATAAAACCAAACAAACATGAAGACTTTTCATGATTCTCTCATTATTCATTTATTCAAACTGATTTATTCAAACTGTATTATATAAAATCATTTAGAAAAATGTTAGAAAATAAAACCAGAGGGATAAGCCACACAAAAAAAAAAATTCATGTACAGGACCTTGGGCTCCACACACTAAGCAATAGGGAGTCATTACAGGCTCTCAAACTGAAGAGTTATAGGATAAAATGCAGAAATTAGTTTTACTGTCGCTGTTCTAATATCCCTTTTCTTCCTGAGTATGAATGCACCTGAAGAGCATGCAATGGGTCTAGAATAATCTACAGAGAAAAGCCTGCATTTTTGTATTCCCATAAAATATACTAAGATTAGTGCCACAACAAAGTGTCATTTTTTAGTGGATAAAACTATCTTGTTCTTTATATTCTGTGTAAATTCTCAGATGTGTCATCATTAACATAATTGCAAGATACTGACAAAGTAAAATAAGCCTTGAGCTGGTATTGATTGCTGAACCTTCTAATCAGTCCGTCCTCCTGACTTCGTGAATCTATTGTCTGCAACAGGAGAGGGGACTGAGAAGTGTCAAGCAGGCAGGAGGATGTACTAAGGCGTACAGCTCTTACTTTTAGATCTTAAAATTTTTCTATGTCATCTGGAAATCTGGGTTATTATGTAAAATCTTTGTATTAAAATTTTAAGCTTATTCAAATATGGATGAAACATTGCTGGATCCTGTCTTTGGGACACACCAAAGCTGCAGTTGCTGGTTCGAAACCTCTGGCCAGGCTCATTCCGCAATCTTAGTCATGAGCCTCACTCTGCCCGTCTCAGAAACTGACGGCATTGTCTTTCACCTTGTGTAAACCTGATTGAGCTTACCAAGCCCCCAAGCTTGTAAATGTATCCTTTGTATTTATATTTGAGTCTCAACTCCTGAGAGCACAGAATGATTTTTCACCCACCACTTTAGTGATACTCATGCAGCAGCTCTCCAGTTGGCTGTGTAGATCATTATAGCTGGGTAAAGGCAGACGTTGGCACACAGACTGGTGGGGAGATTTGCAACAGTGAAAAAGGCAGAGGCAGAGGCAGGTCTGGTAAATGACAACTGAATACTGTTCTGGTTTTATTTTGAGGATAGAAAAAAAAAGATGAAACAACTGAATGCCTTGATGCTCAGCATCCCAGGTGAGATCATTTCTTCCTGATAAAACACTGACATTGACCACACAAATTGCAAGGTGAAATTTTTTCATGTAGAAATGTTCACTTTTATTATATTTATTCTTTATGGGATTTGTTTGCAAGACAAAGCTGCTATCACACTCGTGTTATACCAACACTTTATTTTAAATGATTGTATTAATGTGATACAAGGAATGAACAATTTAAGAGTCCTGTGCCTCCTGAAACTAGTTTTTAATGAGATTTTTATTCTTTGGTCAGTGAGAAGATTAAACATGACTTGTTTGCACAGGCAAAGTTCAGATAACTCTCATCTTATGATTTCTTGGGGTTTTTGCGAAGAATTTCTGAAGATGCCTTCCTGTTTAGCTAGGATTCATGTCTGGGTAGCTGAAAAAAAAAAAAGAAAAAAACATGATGTGTTAACTTCCTTTGTTCCTATATTGTCCTTTAAGTTTTATTAACGTTATAACTAGAATTAATTGTTAGTGAACAGAATTATCTGTTAGTAAGTAATCAGAGAGATCAGTAGCAAACTATTCTCACATGAATAAAGGACATTATTAAGAGAGGTTTTGTTAAAGGAAATAAACTGAATGTGAGTGGTAAATTCCTCCCTGATTGTAAGTAGGTTTAAGAGCTCAGAAGTAGGCATAATCTTGCAGATATACAAAATTTCCATCTAAGCTTATGATGTAGGATAGTTGTGTTACTGACTCTCAAAATTACTGTAATTTTTTCTGTTTTTCATCACAACGGAAACCTGTTAAACCCAGCAGGGGAGCCCTACACCCCCTGATTTCTAAGCTGCAGCATACCTTGGAGAAATGATGAAGGGATCAGCATACTACAAAAATGACAGATTTTCTGAGAATCTTTTCCATCTCAAAGCATTTTCTTTGTGATTCCTAAGGGGAAAGATAAAAACTAAAAAAGAAAAACAAAAGAACACAGAAGTTAGTGTAGAAGTGGGTAGCATTTCTGTGAAAATGTAAAAGCAAAGAAAGATCGTGTCAAAAAGTGTATCATATTAACCTTCAGAATCACCTGTCCCCCTGTTGATGGTGAATCCACGCACTTGCAGTTTTCTGGGGGTATTAAGCCTGGGTTTCATGACCCCCTGAATTTTTCTTCAGAAGGACATCGTATGGAGCCTCTAGAGTTCCACCCTATCAATTCGTCGAGGAAAAAACGGCATCCTCAGTTGTTTTCCACAGTCAATATTATCTTAAACCATGACTCTATTTTTTTTTAATTAATCTGAGCTCACTGTGCTATGTCTAAAGGGAAACATATAACACAGAAAGATGAAATGAGGGTTAGAGAGAAAAGCAATGATCTTTTGCCATGATAAATGTGATAGTGACAAAGAAACAAAAGAAAAAAAAGAGTGTTAGTTCTTTCTCCAAACTGTATGTCACCCAAGTGCTTTCATATGTCTGGTAATAAAGTAAACAGCATAATAGCCCGAGACCCAGAATTACAACTGAGGATATAAAATTAGTTCACAATTAAGAAATGATTAGATGATAGCATGGCTAAGTTATTTATTTCATAATCCTAAAATATCACTATATAAAAATATGTTTCATTTGGCTATAGTTATTAATTATAATTTTATAATAACTAAAATCATCGCATCAACCAGTATACAAATGTAGATGAGACCTCAAGACCTCTTCCATGAGGTCTTTTCTACTTTCAGTTTTGTTGGAATTTTAAATGGCTTTTGAAGTGATGATTTTAAATTTTTATCTGTTGGAAAATATCCTAAACGGTGAAGAAATGTGCAAGCTTCACACTGAAAGGCTCAAGCAAATATGTGTTTGGCCTGTCTGTCCTAGTAGCTGAGTTGGTGTTTTAAGCTCATTCAATCTTTAAGAAGATCTAGTAAAAAGGTAACAAAGTCATTATAAACCATCAAAAATTGAACATTTTTTCATATTCACGAATATGGCAACTTAACCCATAAAATGAATCATTAGTAAGTCAAATATACTGCTTAGAGATGCAGAGCAGAGAGTTTTATACCATGTTCCCCTTCTACTATCAGTATTTTAATACTGGTGTAATTTTATGCAATCCACCATTCAGCTGGTTGGTCAACAGGTGTTTATTGTATGCATGCTCTGGCACTAGAGATATAGCTGCGAGACAAACAAAATTGCAGTTCTTAAAGACATTATACTCTAGTAGAAGGAGGCACTCATTCACTCAAGCCAATATTAATTGAACACCTACTATGTGCTTGGCACTGTTCTAGATACTTGGGATTTATCAGTGACTAAAGCAGAGTCTCATGCCCTTGAGAAGCTTGGACTCTGGAAGTGTGATATTAAAAAACATAAACAAGTAAACTATGCAATATTACCTTCAATAAGGTCTTTTATAGTTTACTTAAGTATTGTGAGGGGAGATAAAAGGGCAGATACAGGCTGAATTTGGGACACAGCAAATTTAAGATACCTAAGACCTAGAAAGAGAGGTTCCTAATTAAGAACTGGATTTACTGGTCGAATGAGCACTACTACTTTCCCCCAGGAAAATTTCACTATAAAAAAGTGTTGCATAAATTATTTTACTTAACTATAGAGATCTGTTCTTATATGGGAGGTCAAGCGTCTTTTCAGGCAGAAGTGTCAATGCTTTCAAATACCTAAACCAGGTTGCTTTTCATTATGTTGGCTGTCTAGCATAAATAAAATTTGTTCACACTGTTCGGAGGAGGGGGAATAATCTCCACTTCCTTAAATACCAGGCGATAAAATGTCAAGACTTGACAAGTAGAAGAAAAAGTACTTAAAGTCTAAATCTAAAGAGGGTCTTGGACCATGATTTTCACACCTAATTATTTCAAATACCAGCAAAGATGTTTTTCAAGCTTTAATTTAGAGTATCTTGTTCAACAGATTGTAGACATGAAAAACAATAGATCACCGTGCTTTCCTGGTATCCGTCCTGTACTCTGAAAATAATTTACCTATGGGAAGGCAATTTCAATTATTATAATTATATCTTGCAGTCAAAAAGTTTTCTAAAATTAGCACTAGATTTAAAACGCTCCACTTTATGGGACATAGATATGGGATTTAATAGCATATGATTAAATGTTAAAAAAATTATCTGCATATGGTCGGGAAACAAAGCAAAGATCTGCATAGTATTTATGATTTCTACATTAAGGGTGTCAACTACACAACAATGCAATTTATTCTATGGCGTTGCCTTTGATGTCTTGAAAAGCATAAACAAATGAGATAATTCACATTAATAGTGAAAAACATAAATGCCAAGGAGTAAAAAGTAATATAAAATATTTTACTTATATAAGGGTTACTCTTTTACCTTTATGCTTTAAGAACAGATGGCCAAGACATACTTGCTTAATGTGAAATATTATATTTTCTGATTGCAAAGTAATTTAATCTATAAATTTGACTTTGGATAAACTTTTTAACATACATCTTTCTATCATCCCACATATCTGAAATGGAGAGCGCATTTCAGATTCTTTCAGGAGGTAAAACGATTAGTGGTTAGGAGCACAAATTCTGATGTCTCACTTTCTTCATCCGTAACATAGGCATAATAAAATTTATCTCATTTACTTGTAAATGAGAATTCGATTTACTTGTAAGACATTATTACTACTTATTTATTTGTTTACTTAAACTATAAATGTACATAAGCACACATATATACTCGAGTGATAGAGTTTCATTACATTTTTAATTTTAATGTAATTTAACATTAATAACTTTTTTAGCTAATATTTTGCTAAACTCATTAAACTAATACTACAGAATAATTAGCTGTATAAAAATTAGTGACCCTGTGTACCTAGGAAAATTGATAACTCCATTCAAAATCCTAAATATTGTTTTTCCAATTGCTAGGTACATTCAGACTTTTAAAAAATTTTTAATTAACTACTCTAGAAATGACAGGTAAAAAATGACCATACGGTATTTCTAGTTTTAGCTCCAGCCTATAGAGAGTTTGAAAGTTGTCACTTTTGTCCTTACCATAAGAATGAAGCTGAACAAACTGAAAATCCACAAGTTTTCCTGGACCCATTAGAGAACTGAGGATGTGGGCAAACCACTCCCCAGAAATCTAGACAGACATGAAAATCCATAGAATCACAACCAGCATCTCTACTTAAAACTGAAGTTGCAGGATCCATAAACAGGTAAGAACACTTTAATGACAATTTTGTTGAATTGATGGAAGCTGAGGGTGGACTAGCAGAAGAGTCGGAAGCTCCTGGGGTTGCAGTCTTAGGGAGACCCCATTATTTCCTGGGTTTTACTTGCAGGGAACACACTGGGTCATCATGGTGGACCCTGTCATGGTTATGGCAGGAGAAGAGGACAAATAACCTTTGTGGAATATACCTAGAGGGTTCTTCACAACAAAGGCCTATTCTCAAAAAGAAAAGATTTGAGCAGAGCCTTGGCCAACATGAGGAAAGAACATTTCCCTGAGGATTACAGTCTACTTCCGCTTTCCTGTCTTCCCCACTGTGGCAGAGGTGGGGAGAGAAATGATGCTAAGAAATATTTAATACTTGTGAAGCTCGTATTCCAGGGACCAAGCCCACTAAAATACTAGGATTTAATCTTAAGGTACTTCTCCTCCTCCACACCTTACTATCACACCAATAAGGCTCAAGTATAGTAACAGTGGGTTACAGCTGAAGAGCTGAAAGACACAGACTTTATATAAGAAGAAGTCCTCAGGGAAGCCCAATACAAGGAGAAAATTGAAACAGGGAAACTAGGGGAACTTGAAGTTTTTGGCACCTACAGCTGCAGGAAATATTAAACAGAGACCGATTCCCCTAGATGTTTATCTCAGTTCTTGCTGCCTGATACATCATCTCTGGCTTTTAACAAAATATTACAAGGCAAGCTGAAAGGCAGGAAAAAACACTGTCTGAAGAGACAAATCAAACATGAGAATCATATTCACATAGGACAAGATTTGGGAATTATCAGACAGTGAACTTAAAGTAATTAAATAATTAACATATTAATGACATTAATAGAAAAAGTAGACAATATGCCAGAAAAGGTCGAGGATGTAAATAGAGGAAGAAAAATTTAAGAATCCAAAGGAAATGATAGAAATAAAAAAGACTATGGTAGAAATGATGAGTGCCTTTAACGGCTTCATCAACAGAATGGACACGGCCAAGAAAAGAATAATTGAAGAGATGTCAATAGCAACTTCCCAAACTAACATTCAAATAGAGAAAATAAAGGGGAAAAAAAATTCGTGAATTGAGAAAGAAAAAATTTGAATTTATAATCACTGAGAATTTTCTAAAATTAATTGCAGACACTAAACTAAAAATCTAAGAAGCACAAGAATGCTAAGCAGGACAAATGACAAAAAATCAACACTTAAACATATCATATTAAAACTTCAGAAAACAGAAGAAGAAGAGTAAACCTTGAAAGAAGCCAGAGTGAGTGTGAGGGAGTTTGGCAGCCCCTTACCAACAGAGGAACAGGGATGAAGTCTTTAGAGGACTTCTTGTCAGAAACTGTGAAAGCAAGAAGAATGTGAAGTGAAATGCTGAATATGTTGAAAGAACAAAACAAAATAAAAGCACTGACATAGAATTCTGTATCCAGTGAAGTCATTCTTCTGAAGGGAAGAGGAAATAAAGACTTTCACAGACGATCAAAAACAGAAACTAAAGACAAACAAAAACTAAGATAGTTCATCCCCCGCAGACCTTCCCAGCAGGAAATGTTAAAAGAAGATTTTTAAAAAGAAGAAAAATGATATAGTTCAAAAACTCAGATTTGCACAAAGAAAGAAAGAACATCAGAGCAGGAATAAATAAAGGTAAAACAAAATAGGTTTTCGTATTGTTAATTAGTCTAAAGAATAATTGTTTATTTAAAGCAATACGAGCACCAACATAGTGGACAGGTAGAGCACATGGCTAAGTGAAATGGGTGGCAGCCGTGTTACAGAGAACAAGAGGGAAGAACTGGGAATAGTTCATTATAAGCATCCTGCAATACATGCAAGGGAATGTATTGTTATTTGAAGGTGGGCTCAGATTAGTTAAAATGCATAATGTACACTCTAGGGTAGCTAATAAAAATGTAAAATGAAGTTTGATACCCAAGACACAAATTATATCAGGTAAAATAACATTGATAAGTCATGGTGATATTATATACCCTTGATGTGACATAATGAAAATATTCATCTACCATAGTGGTCTTCTTCCCCCAAATCCATAACCCCAGTCTAATCGTGAGAAAAAGAGCGAACATAATTTGAAGTCAGGGAATGTGATGCCTCCAGTTTTGTTCTTTTTGCTTAGGATTGCTTTGGCTTTTCAGGCTCTTTTTTGGATCCAGATAAATTTTAGAATTCTTTTTCCTGATTCCGTGCAAAATGACATTGGTGTTTTGATAGGGATTGTGCTGAATCTGTAGATTGCTTTGGGCATTATGGTAGTTTTAATGATATTAATTCTTCTAATACATGAACATGGAATGTTTTCCATTTGTTTGTGTCATCTACAATTTCTTTCTTCAGTGTTTTATAGTTTTCCTTGTAGAGTCTTTCACCTCCTTGGTTAAAAATTTCATAGCATTTTTTTCTAAAGTTATTGTAAATGGGATCTCTTCCTTGATTTAGTTCTGAACCTGATTGTCATTGGTGTATAGAAATGCTACTGATTTTTGTATGTTGATTTTGTATCCTGAATCTTTACTGAATTCGTTTATCAAATCTAAAAGTTTTTTGGTGAAGGCTGTAGGTTTTTCTAGATCATATCATTGGTAAACAGGGACAATTTGACCTATTTTCCAATTTGGATGCCTTTTATTTCTTTCTCTTGCCTGCTGACTCTGACTAGGACTTCCAGCACTGGGTTCAATAGGAGTGGCGACAGTGGGCGTCCTTCTTAGAGGGAATGCTTTCAACCTTCTTCCATTCAGAATGATGTGGGCTGTGAGTTTGTCATATGTAGCCTTTATTATTTTAAGTTACATACCTCCTATGCCTAGTTTGTTGAGGCTTTTTTGTCATGAATGCTGATTTTATCAAATGCTTTTTCTGCATCTATTGAGATGATCATATGATTTTTCTCCTTAATTTTGTGTATGTGGTTTAGCACATTTATTGATTTGTGTATGTTGGACCATGCTTGCATCCATGGTATAAAAACCAATTGATCATGGTGTGTTATCTTTTTCATGTGCTGCTGGATTTAGTTTTCTATTATTTTGTTGAGAATGTTTGCATCTCTGTTCATGAGGGATATTGGTCTGTAATTTTCTTTTTTTCTGTGTCCTTTTCTAGTTTTGACATCAGGGTGATACTGGCCTCATATAATGAGTTAGGGAGAATTTCCTCCCCCTATGTTTTTTTTATTTTTCTGAACAGTTTCAGAAGGATTGGTATTCTACAAGGATATAGTAACCAAAATAGCATGGTACTGGTATAAAAATTGACACATAGATCAATGCAACAGAATAGAGCATCCAGAAATAAACCAACATATTTAGAGACAATTGATCTTTGACAAAGTCAAAAAGAACACACAATAGGGAAAGAACACCCTTTTCAATAAATGGTGTTGGGAAAATTAGACCATATGTGTGGAAGAATGAAACGGGACTGCTATGTCTCACCATATACAAAAATCAACTCAAGATGTGTTAAAGACTTAAATGCAAGACATGAAACTATAAAAATACAAGAAGAAAACCTAGAGAAAGCTCTTCTGAACATTGGTATAGGCAAAGAATCCATGAGTAAGACTGCAAAAGCACAGGCAACAACAGCAAAAAATAGATAAATGATACTTAAACTAAATGCTTCTGCACAACAAAAGAAATAATAGAGTGAAGAGACAACCTGCAGAATGGGAGAAAACATTTGCAAACTATCCAACAGGGGACTCAAACAACTAAAAAATAATAATTCCATTAAAAGGTGGGCAAAGGACATGACTAAATATTTTCCAAATGAAAATCTACAAATGGCCAACAGACATATAAAAAAAATCACTAATCATCAGAGAAATACAATTAAAACCACAATGAAATATCATCTTACACTAGTCAGAATGGCTACTATTAAAAAGACAAAAATAGCAGATGTTGGTGAGGATGTAGAGCAAAGGCAACACCCACACATTGTTGGTGGGAATGCAGATTAGGACAACCTCTATGAAAAATAATATGGAGATTTCTCAAAAAATTATAAGTAGAATTAACGTTCAATCCAGCTATCCCATTACTGGGTATCTACTCAAAGGAAAAGAAATCATTATATCAAAAAGAAACCTGCTCTCATGTGTTTATTGCCATGCTATTCACAATAGCAAAGACAGGGCATCAACCTATCACCCATCAACGGGTGATTGAATGAAGAAAATGTGGTATATGTACACAATGGAATACTATTCATCCATAAAAAGAACGAAATCATGCCTTTTGCAGCATCATGGACGAAACTGGAGGCTATTAAGTGAAACAAGTCAGACACAGAAAGACAAATACTGCATGTTCTCACTTATAAGTGGAAGCTAAATAATGTGTACACATGGACGTAGCGTGTGGAACGATAAACACCGTAGACTCCGAAGGGTGAGGCAGTGGGAGTGAGTAGGATGAAGAAAAATTACTTAATAGGTAAAAGCATACATTATTTGGGTGATGGATACCCTAAAACCCTGACTTCACCACTACGCAATCTGTGCACAAAACAAAATTGCACTTGCACCCCATAAATTGATACAAATAATAATATAAAAAAACAGCAAATAAATCCCAATAGAAGGACATTTTACAAAATACCTAACCAGTACTCTTAAAAACTGTCAAGATCATTGATAACTAGGAATGTCTGAGAAACTGTGACACCCAAGAGGAGCATAGGGAGACATGATGATTAAATGCAATGTGGTACCCTAGAAGGGAATAGAAAAAAGGATGCTGGAATAGAAAAAGGACGTTAAGTAGAAACTAAGGAAATGTGAATACTATGGACTTTAGCTAAGAACACTGTGTCAATATTGCTTCATTATTTGCAATAAATGCACCCTGCTAATGTAAGATAATAACAGGAGGTATTGGGTTTGGAGTTTATGAGGGTTATATAGTCTCTGCAATATTTCTGTAAACCTCAAACTGTTATAAAAATAAAGTGTTTTTAAAATGACCATAAGTCTCTTTAGCAATGATCTTGGAATTTTAACAATATTCACACTTTGTTATATGGTGAAATCTATTCATATGCTGAAATGTACTTGTCTGTTCAATTCATAGCTCTGTTGTCAACATTTCTCATTCTTTACTGTGATGTGTATTAGCATAATTAATAACTGTTACAAATAATGGGGAAAGATGGCACAGACTTTTTGTGTGTTTTACTGGTTTGCATTTAGATGATGATAAACTACCCAGTTTAATTATTTTTATTTACTTACTTGTGTTGATACTATGTAAAATTCTAATGCATCGAGGAGTCTCCATGCCAGCCTGACCAGGAAATAGAAATCCATTCAGCAAAATAAATTTGTGGAAGAACAAATATAAATTTGAATCAAATGAAAATTAAAATAGCAAGCTCTAGCCTCTGCTTATTAAACCTATAAGTCAATAAATTAGGCAATGTTACTAACAATTTTTTATTTTGATCCAATATTATTGCTTATAAAAAAAGAGAGTTGAAATATGTTTTTTTTTAATTGAGTTAGCATTGTGGACATTTGTTAAAAGATGGGAGACTAACATCAGTTCGAATTTATTTTTCCTTCTTTGTACATGGTTGTTATGATTAAATAAAATGTAGTATTAAAATGAATAAAAGATTTATTTTTTAAATGTTTGATCTTCTAGAACTACTCCTTTTTTTTTTTTTTTTTTTTTTTACCACAGACCCTGGATCCTCCTACCTTATAGTTAGTCAGAATGCATAATTCTACAAATAAAGTCTTTTAAATTATATAGCATTATGCTTTAGAGTATATTATGTAACTTCAATCTCTCAGTGGACACATGTACCACCTATATACTCTGAGCTTGTAATGGACAATTTCTAGAATGCTAAAATATCTCATAGTTAACCTTTGTGAGAAATTGCTTGGATCAGAATTTACCTATGAAATTTGGTGACATTTATGATTATGAGATTAGTTACAAGTTTTGACATGTATAAATGTGTAAGAAAATGAAATTAAAAATCTTGAGCAAATATTCTGTTTGGTAACTAGGTATCCTTGTAAGTTAGCTTTTTTTTTTTTTTCTAGTGTAGGTTGCGGAATCAAGAAAGAAAAGAAAAACTGGAAAATTAAAATTTTTTTAAAAAGAATTTGAAAATTTCTGTAGTCTAAACTTTCTCATATATTTTGAGCAACTATTTGTACTTATAAAAACTCTTTCTTTTAGTGTCTTCCTATAATTTTCACCCAAAGATAAAAAGAATAAATATTTTCTTCTACATAATGGCCCTTTGCTTATTTGAAGATGATAGTTCTTCAGTTTCTCACACAGACGTGATTAAAAGAGACTTCATCATTCTCCTCAGGGTCATCGGCTTAACAATCATGTGTAATGTCCAAGTAGAATTCCATCAAACCAGAAAAAGGCGACTTTAACTCTCTTGTTCTGGAACCAGTATTTCTATTAAAGCAATTACTCTAGGTACTCACCAATAAAATCTGTTTTATTTTTAAGTATGTAATTCTGTTTTGCGGTCTTAAAAGTGAAATAATTCACAAAGCTTCCCAGCTTTGTGGACTATTAGCAATATATCATGAAAATTCTCATTAATGTTCTTTAAAAAAAATACCAAATGGTGCAAATGTGAGAAGACCCTTCAGCAGGTTTGGCTCTGTTGAAATTCAGATAGGCCCTGTTTAGTGATATTTTTATAATGTTTCCAGGTTCATAATTAAATGATATTCTTTCAGTTAATTATACATTTTAAGAACTCAATATTTTTAGTATTAATAATACATTGGTTATACATCTATTATTCGCATTCCAATAATTATAGTTTTGCTATATAATAATGATTTCATATTTAGAGTAATTACTGATTTACTAAAATAATTTAAAATGAAAAGAAAAATAGAATGCAAAAGCATACCCTTGATAACCTTAAACTTGCTGGGGAATAAAAGACAATATCTCTTTGGGATCAGAGCCTCAGATGACGGCTCAACTTCCACCATGTACAGGTATGGGTCCTGCTTTGTAGTGCTCTCAAGCTCACTGCATGACCTCCAAGTGACATCAATAAAGATTCCACAAAGATCTAAAATATCACAATTCAACTGTCTAATGATAGTCTCCCATTAATCCTCCGTTCCTCACTCTGTCTTATTTGCTTAAACAATGATCGTTCCCTTTAAGAACTGGAAAAAACATTTGACAAGCATGAAGCATAGGAGAAATTCTATTAATACAAGTTACGTAGAATGAAAATATATTCCAAAAGACAGTGGATTTTAATAAAAAACACTGCAGTTTAGGAATAATCATAACAAAACGTAATGTGTGTCATGCACTTACTATGGTCATGTTGTAAAGGCTTTACATTGATTCTTTCATTTAATCCTTGAAAACTCCATTAGTGAACATTGGTGATTACTGTCCTCTTTAGTTGGGCACAGAAAATCCAGGTAAGTGTTGAAAGTCACACAGCTCCTAACAGGCAGGGCCAGGGTTGATATGCCAGTCGGGTGTCTCCAGGTCTAGCTTTTACAACTGCACCGCACGGCTTCTTTGAAAGAAGTGTTATATTGGCTCTGACTAAGGGTTTCTTTAGAACATAGGGGGCAAATGTTTCACCTCTTCAGAAGAGGCTGCGCAAGTTGTGATTGAAACTTAACGTTTCCAAACAGAACTCTTGCTGTTTCCTCCACTTGCTGGAACCCGTTCGCTCCTGCTCTCTCAGGGAAGGCTTTCCTGTGCCTCCTACCCCCTCACTGTCTCCCGACAATTGAACGGCTTCCCTACCCCTCTCCCCAGTGCTTCTCTTGTCCTTCTGTAATCCATTCTCCTCAAAGATCCAAAGTTGGCCCTTCAAAACATAACTCAGATCATGTACTTTTACATTAAAGCTATTTAGTAAATTGACGCATTAAGATTAGAATGAAATCGAAAATGCTTACCAAGGCTTAGGCGACCTTACGTGATTTGGCTTCGCTCACCCCTATGACCTATCCTGTAAGACGACCCTGTTTATTAAAACGTGGTTTGTCTGCTCTGACGTGCTTTCTGTTCCAGTCTCAGGAACACGGTAACTGCCCTTTCTTCTGCCTAGAATGTTCTAGCCTCAGCTGCTCATAAGCCTGGCTCTTTCTCATCATTCAAGTCTTACTTCAAATGTCACCTATTCAAAAACGCCTGCCCACAACCATCTCCAAAGCAGGCTCCCTGGCTCACTATCTATCTATCTATCCCATCCCTCTGATTTTCTCCAGATCACCTGCCATTATCTGAAATCGCTCATCTTACTGGTATTAACAGTGTCAGTACAAATTATAATGCAGTTATAAAAAAAGATATATATTCACTCATCAAGAATGGCCAAGAACATTCGTTACAACAAAATGTGTTGTGTCATTCAACAACTTGACCATCTGGGGAGTATCTTGACTTTTCTTCGCCATGTCCTGTCTGCTCTGCATTCTATGATCACCTGCTATCTCCCTGTAGCCACAGCATTTGGGCAGTTTTTTTCTCGGATCATCAATATTGACAGGCTGAACAAATACAGCTACCTTTCTGGGGGTTAGAGTATTTAAAAGGGTTTGTCTAGGCAGAATTAGAACATCCTCCTGCTGAGTCCCAGTTGGCAGAGTAGAAGATGTTTAAATGTTCTGTTAGAAATTAGTTCAGCTGAACAGAGAAAGCATTTTTACCTAGCTCATAATTTTAATCCATTGATAGTAGACTCTGTGGAGATGCAAAAGTAATAAGACATAGAGCTTATTGCTGAGAGCTCAGAATGGGAAAAAAAAAAATGTGACAAGATCTCTAGAACAAAGACTTCCAAGTGAAGAACAAAGATCACAGGGACAGAGGAACTTCTATGGTAATGTGGCCTCTGCATTTCAGAGTGTACTTCTTTCTCCCTTGAGTGGGACTAGACATGAGAAGAGATGATGGAACAAAGGAACGGGTGTCTTTCCTTTATCAGAATGGTCCTTTGACTTAGCTTTTAATATCCTTGTTCTCACAACGCTGTGGATTATCAGGATGTCAGTTCAAAGACTCTCTGAGCTGGATTGGCCTCTGCCATTTTTTAAGTCTCCCAGGACACCAAAAGACCATAACTATCCCAAAAAAGTGGACTCTAGCGTAAGTTCCAGTCTACGTAAAGTTCATCTTTGTGTCCATATCATTATATCTTACACCACCAGCTAAGGCTTTCATCAGGAAACTTTTACATACTATATCTGCTATTATGGAATTTTTCCTGATTAATTTTGCAAATCCTTGATTTTTTTCATTGACTTTATTTTGTATGCATTTATTTATCCATTTATAAAATATTTAAGATGTGTTTTGCTTTATATTTGTCACTAAAGATGCAAAGATCAATATACTCTGTGTGTTTAAGGAGCTCAAATTCTAGTGTTGGGGAAGACATATACACCAACAATGGAGTATATTTAGGGTTTCTTAACTAGTTGAATGCACGATTTGGATTTGGGTCCTAATTTTTATAGAACTGAATATCAACATTTCCTTTAGAATGAATGCAGGTCATAAACTACAATAGAATTGTGAGACTTAGCACTTCATCAATAAAAATTGCAAATGTTTTTATCTCACATCACAGTTGATGTAGCTATATTGAAATATTGTTTAGATCATTTCTTCTTTAAATTATGGCAATTATTAAGCCCGTCACTGGATATTGTTATTTTAGGAATTGGTAAAGATTCACAGTAATTGCTATATCACAAATTTGACTTTAAAAAATATTTTGATCATTCTATTTAGTGTGTTTTTATCCTTTTGTGATTATATGTATTTTATTTTATGGTTTTAAAAACATTATCCTATAAAGCGTTCATAAATGTTACTAGATTCTCATATCTCTCTTCAAGAACTCCTGTTCTAAGGTGACAATACAATTTATCATGCAAGCTAGGACACTTGAAAATGAAAGAAAACACTTTTAATAATTATAGAGTAGATGAGAATATTGAAAAATATGTTCAGAGTTTACCTACTTTAGCTCCACAATAAAATTATAATTTAAATAAAAGACATTATTGTCAATTAATAAACATAAACAAACAGCGATAATGTGAGAACCGAAGGCCCCTCTGTGTTCTCTCTGTACCCAGCCTGTCACCTGCCCCTCCTTGGACCGTCAACAGGTTGGACAGATGTGGTCACGCCGACTATTTAACTGTAGACCAAAGGCTCATGCCTTCACCATGCTCTGCAGACTTTAGCAAATCATCCTTCAGTTATTATGCTGGTACAATTTGAAAAAAAAATATATTATCATATATAAACATAAATTTTCTATATTCTTTTATGTTAACACAGTTATATTTCAGGACAAACACATACTACTATATACAGAAAACAAGCTAGTAAACTTCACAATTTCCAAATTCTAATAAAGTCTCATATAATTTTAATAGACAAATGGATATATTGCAGAATCTTCACATTAACTTTGTTTAAAAAATTCTGTCAAGACACCAAAGAATTTAAAAACTTCCATGGAAAAGGAAAAGATCATGGACATTTAGAATAGATGGGCTGGGGTCAAGTGCCAAGTTCGCTGCATATTAGCAATAACGACTTGGGAACATGATGTAATATAGTCGAATCTGATTCCCATCCCTCCTCCCAGCTTAAAAACGGAGAAATTGTTGAGAGGATTGAATGATACACTGTGGAAAATTCCTTAGAAATGTGTCCAACCTTTATGAGATTGATACCCTATAACAAGAATCTATAATAACTATTTTTAATTTCCTGGATACTTTTTGAAACACCATCATCATTTCTTAATTCTTCATGCCCCGAACCTTAGAGATTCCTTCGTTTCCTTTATCTCCTCTACCAAACTTATCAACAAGTACTTTTACCTCTTTCTTGACAAACTTAGAGTCTTCCCTTTCTTTGATTTTCCTCAACAATCACTCGAATACAAGTGCTCGTATCTGACGATTTATTGCAAACAATTGCAAATTTATCTTCTCCTATAAAAAACAACCAATATAACTATATATTCAAATTGTTATATTCTCATTCTATCATGTAAAAAATTTATTACCCTTATTCCTAATCACTAATTAATACTGTTTAGTCTGACCTTCAAGTCTCAGCACCAATTTTGCCTATTTCTCAAACAGGCAAACTTACAAATTTAATATTGACAAGCCACATTGCCAGATTATACACAGAACTGTTTGTTAGTTCCTAAACCCCACTATTTCTAATTTAATTCAACTTAAACATATGGTTTTCCTCTCAGTCCAACTTCAATTTTGCTATCAAACCTCAAAATCTTTTCCAGTTGTCCTTATTTAAATCCAGTTTATGCAGAAACAATCAGTTTTTATGAAAAAGTCTTTGCATTAAATATGTGTATGGCTGCTGATTTTATGTAATAATTCATTACATCAAGAAAATGGGTTGATTGGCCAAGTAAGCCCACTTAAATTGCCTATTGGCACTGAGTGTTTGCAATTTGAGGACATTGCCACTAGATGGTAACCATAGACCACACTGATCACAAGTAAACGCTAGATAGCTATTTTGGGGATAGTGCCCCACATGAAGCTATTTTTAAATCTTTGTATCCAAAATAATTATCTATCTATCTCATTTATCTGTATCTAAATCATATCGATATCTAAATATATCAATATCTGTGTCTATATATAAAAATACACGTTTAGACATTATAAAATATATATTATTTCAATAGTATTTTGATACTGATGTTATTAAATTATTCAAAAATTTAAGGGATAATAAATATTTTGAAATATTTTTATTTTCCATTTCTTTACTTATTATTTTCCATTCTTTTATTATTATTTACTTATTTTGTTACCCAATAAAAAATTTAACTCAGAAGACATTTAATACACATAGCACTAGTTTCAGCTTTTTCTATTAGAAAGTATTTTTTGCCTTAATCTCCAAGTGCAATCTCAAATTTTAATGCACTCATGATATCTGGAGATTCAGAAAAGTACATGAAGTTACAAAAACTGGCAAGTTTTAAACCACCAGTCTTGCTGAAATTATGCTTTGAGGAATTGCAAGTACCAGAGTCCCCAAATCTTTAATTAAGTAAGAAAGATATTTACATTAACATAAAGGTGGTATTTTTCACAAATGCCTCACATTTGTCTCATAGTTTAGACTAAATTAAGATGTTCTTCCACATGATGGTTGCTATGTTTTTTGAGTTCTGGGGAGGGAATCAAGGCACGGGGAACAAGTCTAGTCCTATCACTTGTGTAACTTTTTTCTCCACCCATTTCTTGGGGCTATTTCTAGCCTGGGTTGAACTGGTAGCAGGTGAGAGACTGACACACTCCTCTGCTTCTACAGGAGAGTGCCGCTGACAGAAAGCCAGTGTAAAATAGTGGTTTATTGGCACGGCCTTTTGATAGTAGACTATACAATTAAAGTCATAGTTCTCTTTCGCTATAATTGCCATTTCGTGTGCATTATTTTCATGTGTTTTTGGCCATTTGTCTATCTTCTTTTGAAAAGCTTCATTTGCCCACTTTTTAATGGGGTGGTTTGATTTTTTTTTTTCTTGCTGATTTGCTTGAGTTCTTTGCAGATTCTGGTTATTAGCCTTTTATCAGATGTACGGTTTGTGAATGTTTTCTGCCATTATATAGGTTGTCTATTTGCTTTCTGGATTATTTCCTTGGCTGTACAGAAGCTTCCTAATTTAATCAAGTTATATTTATTTATTTTTGTTGTTGCTGTGATTGCCATCAGGGTCTTCTTCATAAATTCTTTGCATAAGCCCATATCTTGAAGAGATTTCCTACATTTTCTTCCAGAGTTCTTATGGTTTCATGGCATGCATTTAAGTCCTTTGTCCATCTGGAATTAATTTTTGTGAGTGGCAAGAGACATGGATCCTGTTTCATTCTTCTGCATGTGGCTATCCAATTTTCCCTGCACCATTTATTGAATAAGGTCTTCTTTTCCCAAGTGTATATTGTTGTCTGCTTTGTCAAAAATCATTTGGCTGTATGTGGACAGTTTTATGTCTGGGTTTCGTGTTCTGTTTCATTGGTCTACGTTTCTATTTTTGTGCCAATGCCATGATGTTTTGGTTACTATAGCCTTGTAGTATAGCTTGAAATCTGGTAATGTGATGCCTCCATATTTGTTCTGTTTGCTTAAGATTTTTTTTTTTTCTATTTGAGCTCTTTTCTGGTTCCACATGAGCACAGAATTATTTTTTCTAGATCTGTGAAACATGACATTCATATTTTGATGAGGATTGTATTGAATATGTAAATTTCTTAGGGAAATATGGACATTTTAACAAGGTTGATTCTACCGATCCATGAACATGGTATGTTTTTTCATTTGTTTGTATCATCAGTGATTTCTTTCTTCAGTGTTTCATAGTTCTCTTTGTGAGATCTTTCACCTCCTTGGTTAAGTATATTCGTATTTATTTATTTTCTTTGTACCTGCTGTGCATGGTATTGAGACTTTGATTTGACTCTCAGCTTGACTGTTATTGGTGTATAGATATGTCCCTGATTTGTGAACATTAATTTTATAACCTGAGATTTTGCTGAATTTATTTGTCAATACCAGGGGGTTTTTAGTAGAGTCTTTAGGATTTTCTAGGTACAAGATCATATCATCAGTAGAAAGTGATATTTTGACCTCCTCTTTCCCAATTTGGATACCCTTAATTTCTTTCTCTTGACTGACTGCTCTGCCTAGGACCTCTAGCACTATGTTGGATAGAAGTGGTGACAGTGGGCATCCTTGCCTTGTTCAAGTTGTAAGTGGAAATGTTTTCAACTTTTCCCCATTAAATATGATGCTAGCTGTGGGTTTGCCATATGTGGCTTTTATATTAATAATTTTGTGATGTGTTCCTTCTATGCCAAGTTTGTTGAGGGTTTTTATCATGAAAGGGTGCTGAGTTTTGTCAAATACATTTTCTGCATCTATTAAGATGATCATATGAACTTTGTTTTTGCTTCTGTTTATGTGGTGAATCACAATTATTGATTTACATATGTCAAATGATCCTTGTATCCCTAGGATGAAGTGCACTTGGTTATGGTGGATTTTTTTTTTTTGATGTGCTGTTAACTTGGGTTTGTTAGTGTTTTATTGTGGACTTTTGCATCTATATTCATAAGGGATTTTGATCCATAGTTTTCTTTTTGTGTGTGTGTATCATTTCCTGGCTTTGGTATCAAGGCGATACCAAAGACTCCACCAAAAGCCTCCTGGAATTGATAAATAAGTTCATATTGACTTTGGCCAGTCTGATAACTATGTGTCTTGGAGATGCCTCTTTGCAATAAATCTTGCAGGTGTTTGTTGAGCTTCTTGTACCCGGATGTCTAAATCTCTAGCAAGACCAGGAAGTTGTCCTTGATTATTCCCTCAAATAAGTTTTCCAGCCCTTGTGCATTTTCTTCTTCACCCTCGGGGATGCCTATGATTCTTATGGTTGGCTGTTTTACATAATCCCATATTTCTTGTAGGCTTTGTTCATTCCTCTTATTTGTCTTTTATTTTTGACTGATTTCATTTGAAAGATTTTTATTCAAGCTCTGAGATTCTTTCTTTTGTGTGGTCTCCTCTATTCTTAAAACTTTCCAGTGTGTTTTGTATTTCCTTAAATGAATTTTTCATTTCCAGAAGTTCTATTTGTTTTTTTTTCTTTTTAATATGCCAATCTCTTTAGTGATTTTTTCATTCATTTCCTGAATTGTTTTTCTGGTTTCTTCAAGTTGTTTTTCTATTTTCTCTTTGATTTCATTGAGCTTCCTTACAATACATCTTTGGAATTCTTTATCTGTCATTTCAGTATTTTCATTGTGGTTGGTATCCATTGCTAGAGAGCTGGTGATTCCTTTGGTTGGTGTCCTTTCACTTTGATTTGTCATCCTTCTGGAGTTTTTTTCACTGCTTCCTTCTCACTCAGAGCAGCAGTTGCTTCTTATTTTTGTATTTTCTTTTGTTTGGACAGAGCTTTTTCCTCTTTACTGACTCGTATAGATGTGTTTGTAGCATATGTTGGGTAAGAACCTTTGGCTTTGCTTGTAGGTGCTTTGATGGCAATGTAGTTTCTGGATAGATGCGCTGGTTATAGATATCCTTAGTGTGGTGGTTTTCTTAATTGCTGGTTGTTTGTAAGCTGTACCTGTGATGAGTTATATGAGTGGGCAGATTCCATGTCTCTCATTGATGAGGGAGGATAGAGGTCTTTGAAATACTTTCTCTTTCCCCAGCCCTGTGATCTTCTTAACAGTGCGATTGTATTGGCATGCTCAGTTTAATCTCTGAGATGTTAGGTGATGCTTGTGAGTAAGAATCAACCACACCCTGTGTGATTGAATCCACAGGTTGTGTAAAGGGCTGTGCAGATTGACCTCTCTGTCAGTAGGAGGTGCCTTTTGGAAGGAACAATCTGCAGTGTTGTTTATGGGATCTATGACCAGCTGCAGTCACTAAGGAGAAGCATTTGAACATCACAGGTGGAGGGTGGGGTCCTGAAACTTCCAGGTGAGTCCTTATTCTCACCACAGCTGAGGTGGGTGGGGGAGGGAGGCTGGCCAGGGCAGGTATGGGTGAGCTTGCCCTCAGGCTCCACAACGGCTGGCGATGTAGCTGTTTTGGCAGGGCTCAAAGGTCTGCTCCCAGCTTCTGGGGAAAGCTGCCATGGAGGGCTGACATGGCCCCACCCAACCAGAAAGTCTGTGTGTGGAGACCGGGTCATCTGAGATTCAGAATCTCGCTGTCAGGAATGGGCTTCACTCTTCTGTTCACACCCTCTGTTCTGTGGTTTCCCTTCAATGTCTGCCAGCAGGCAGGAGTGCAAACTACCTAAGCTCCCTCATGATTGCACCGTGGGCTGGGAACTTCCCTGCCTAGGATCCAAGCCTGGGCTGAGAGCACCGCCTTCCTGTGAGGGGTGCTCCATGAGTACACAGCAGCTGGGACCCACACTGCCCTCTCCTGTCAGTTCTGTCCATGTGGGTTCCCTCGTTTTCTGAGATTAGTTCACAAATCTCCCCTCAGTGCCCCTCAGCAACACAATGGAATCCCGGGGGTATGGGATTTGGCCTGTGGGCCTGCCCTCCCCCCCCAGGCCCAAAGACAGGGAGAGGTGTGCTGGTCCTGAGTTGACTATGGGGTGCTCAAGCAGGTTTGATGTCCCTCCACTTTGAGGTGAGCTCTGCTCTGATGGAGCCACTGGGCACATAGCACTAGGGAGGGCTGGTCTGCAGGGAGCTCACAGTCTGGGCACCCCTTAGCCTGCTGCAGGACTTTAAGAGGAAGCAGTCTGAGCCCCACTCTCTGTAGAAGCCTTGGTGTGGTGCTCAATCATCTCTCTGGGCAGCTGTGAGTGGGGGAGGGGAGGGAGAGGAAAAGAGTCTGGATGGAGGGAAGTCGCACTCTGGTCGTCTCCATTCCCGTCTCCGCAAGGCAGCCCACCTGGAATGTACAGGCTTTGGGGGCACACAGATCCCCCCGGGGAACCCACTGGACCCCGGTGGCTCCCATAGTCTGGGCCAGAATTTGGAAATGTTTATGTGGAAGCAAGCAAGTCAGAAACTGAGAGACTGAAGCCCCTGGGGAAGACAAAGGTGCACAGAGAGCAGAGAAGCAATATGGCGCCTACCGTTGTGGTTTGGGTCTGTGGGGACAGGAAGTGCCCCGGGGGGCTGGGAATCTGGTATTTTAGCCACAAGAAGTTCCCACTTCTCTGGCGGTAGCAGCTTTTGGGCTTGCGGGGGTAAAAAGTCTCTCCAGCAGCTCAGAAGCCTGCTGTTAGCGATGTGAGGAGAAAGAAACAACCCTCTCCACCTACCCTTTTCACTGGACTCCAAGCCTCCAGGGGTTGATCCCCACCGATATCTTGCTCCTCCTGTTCTGCTCTGCAACTTCTTCCCGTGGAGTACCCCGCAGGTTCTGGCAACCTTCCCTCAGAATTATACCCTATCGATCTATGTTTGTTTGTTTCTCTTTCATCTAAAACCTTTCCTTTCTACTGAGATGCTCTGGCAGTTGGTGTCTCTGGTCAGCCATGTTCCTT
>CAUYSK010058384.1:0-14280 GCA_963575035.1 Avahi laniger
TCTTTTTTTTTTTTTTTTGAGACAGAGTCTTGCTCTGTTGCTCTGGCTAGAGTGAGTGCCGTGGCGTCAGCCTAGCTCACAGCAACCTCAAACTCCTGGGCTCAAGCGATCCTTCTGCCTCAGCCTCCCGAGTAGCTGGGACTACAGGCATGCGCCACCATGTCTGGCTAATTTTTTCTATATATTTTTTTAGTTGTCCAGATAATTTCTTTCTATTTTTTTTAGTAGAGACGGGATCTCGCTCTTGCTCAGGCTGGTCTCGAACTCCTGAGCTCAAACAATCCATCCGCCTCGGCCTCCCAGAGTGCTAGGATTACAGGCGTGAGTCACTGCGCCTGGCCTGGAACAGATTTTTGAGGGCACTATCAGTTGTTCAGTTTTAGACACGTTAAGATTGAGGCATTCAAATGACCATGTTGAGCAGGCAGTTGAAGGGGTGGATCTGGAGTTCAGGAGTGAAGCTGGGCTTTGTTGGCGTTTAGATAAACATGAGACTTAATGAGATTATCAAAAGATAATGAACAACACCAAATCCGACCATCTAGAGATAGGCCAGGTTAACAGCATGGTAATTTCTTCTCCAGATTTCTCTGTCTAGTGTACATAATTAATGCAGTATACGTCTTAGTTATTGCCACAGTAATGCTTCATAATGTAACTAACATTCACTGGCCTATAATATATATTTATTTTTCTTGCTCATGGGTCTGTCATCTGGCTGGAGCACCTTCCATTAGATGGTGGGTTGATTTGGCTTGGTTCAACGTTTGGGTTGGTTTCATTCTATTTCATTTGTCTTTACATTCCTCTTGGATCAGTCAGCAGCTTCCCAGGACATATTTTTCTTGTGACAATAGCAGAAATGCAAGTGTATGAGCAGAGCCATGTAATGCCTCTTAAGGTTTTGGCTTGAAACTGACACATTGTCACTTTTGCCTACATTTCCTTGGCCCAAACAAATCACATGGTCAGACCCAAGATTAACGGGGTTGGGAAATGTACTCTTCCCACTCCAGAGCACTTACAAGATCACGTTGCAAGGGAGAAGTGAAAAATTGAAATAACAATCCAACTTAGCACAATCTATAATATATAATTTTATATAACATATAGCTTTACATAAAGTATGACAAAATATACGCTATTTTGTACACCTTTTCAGTATACAGACATACTCCAGAGATGATATGGGTTTGTTTCAGACCACTGCAATTAAACAAATATTGCAATAAAACAAATCACACGAATTTTTTAATTTCCCAGTGCGTATAAAAGTGCAATAGAGTGCACTGCACTCTATTGTAGTCTATTAAGTGTGCAATAGCATTATGTCTAAAAAACAATGTACACACTGTAATTAAAAATACTTTCTTGTTAAAAATGCTAAAGACTATCTGAGCCTTTAGCAAGTCTTCATCTTTTTGCTGGTGGAGGGTCTTGCCTCAACGCCGATGGCTGCTGGCTGATCAGGGTGATGGTTGCTGAAGGTTGGGGTGGCTGTAGCAGTTTCTTGAACTAAGGCAACAATAAAGTTTGCCACGTTGATTGACTTTTCCTTTCACAAAATATTTTTCTGTAGCATGTGATGCTGTTTGGTAGCATTTTACCTGCATTAGAACTTCTCTCAAAATGGAAGTCAGTCCTCTCAAAGCCTGTCACTGCTTTATCAACTAAGTTTATGAAATATTCCAAATTCTTTGTTGTCTTTTCAACAATGTTCACAGCGTCTTCATCAGGAATAGACTCTATTTCAAGAAATCACTTTCTTTGCTCTTCCATAAGAAGCAATTCCTCATCCATTCAAGTTTTAGCATGAGATTGCAGCAATTTTGTCTCGTCTTCAGGCTCTACTTCTACTTCTAGTTCTCTTATTATTTCCATCATATCTGCAGTTACCTCACTAGACCGAAGTCACAGAACTCTCACAATCATCCACGAGGGTTGGAATCAACTTCTTCCAAACTCCTGTTAATGTTGGATTTTTTTGTTTTTGTTTTTGTTTTTTAATAGACAGGGTCTCACTTTGTTGCCCAGGCTGGAGTGCAGTGGCTACTCTAGGTGCACTCATAATGCACTACATCTTTGAACTCCTGGGCTCAGGCAATCTTCCTGCCTCAGCCTCCCAAGTAGCCGGAACTATAGGTATGCACTGCTGCTCCTGGCTTATTAGTGTGGATTTTTGACTTTCTCACATAAATCATGAATGTTCTTACTGACATCTGTTAATAGAATGGTGAATCCTTTCCAGGAGGTTTTCAGTTAGCTTTTCTCAGATTCATCAGAGGAATCACTATCTATGGCAGCTTGTAGCCTTACGAAATGTATTTCTTGAATAATAAGACTTGATTAGACATGAGGATTTTATGGTGGAAAAAAAAAGACTTGAAAGCTGAAATTGCTCCTTGATCCACAGGTTGCAAAATGGATGTTGTATTAGTTGGCAAGAAAGCAACATTAATCTTTTTGTACATCTCCACCAGAGCTCTTAGGTGACCATATGCAAGGAATCTTTTTTTCTGGGCAGTAGGTCTCAACAGTCTGCTTAAAAACATTCAGTAAACTGTGCTGTAAACAGATGTACTGTCTTTTGGGCTTTGCTTTTCAATTGCTAGCACACAGGCAAAGTAGATTTAGCATAATTCTTCAGGGCCCTAGGATTTTTGGAATGGTAAATGAGCATTGGCTTCAACTCAAAGTCACCAGGTGCATTAGTCCCTAACAGGAGAGTCGGCCTGTCCTTTGAAGCCAGGCATTGACTTTTCCTTTCTTGCTATGAGAGTCTTAGATGGTCTCTTCTCCCACTATAGGGCTGTTTCATCTACATCAACAACCTGCTGTTCAGTGCAGCCACCTTCACCGATGATTTTAGCTATCTCTTCCAGATAATGTGCTGTAGCACTTGCTGCTTCACTTTGCACTTTTATGTTACAAAGGCAGCTTCTTTCCTTTAACCTCATGAACTGACATCTATTAGCTTCCAACTTTTCTTCTGCAGCTTCCTCACGTCTCTCAGCCTTCACAGAATTGAAGAGAGTTAGAGCCTTGCTCCAGATTAGGCTTTGGCTTAGGAGATTGTTGTGGCTAGTTTGATCTTCTATCTAGAGCATTCAAACTTTCTCCACATCAGCAATAAGGCTTTTTTTTATCAGTTCATGTGTTCACTGGAGTAGCACTTTTAATTTCCTTCAAGAATTTTTCCTTTGCATTCACCACTTGACTAACTGTTTGGAGCAAGAGGACTAGCTTTTGGCCTGTCACAACTTTCAACATGCCTTCCTCACTAAACTTAATCATTTCTAGCTTTTGATTTAAGGTGAGACACATAAGACTCTTCCTTTCACTTGAACACTTAGAGACCACTGTAGAGTTATTAATTGGCTGAATTCCAATATTATGGTGCCTCTGGGATAGGGAGGCCCAAAGAGAGGGAGAGAGATGAGGGAATGGCCATTTGGTGGAGCAGTCAGAACACACACCATCTTTATCCATTAAGCTCATCTTCTATGGGTGTGGCTCATGGCACCCAAACAATGACAATAGTAACATCAAAGATCAGTGGTCACAGTAACAGATATAATGATAATGAAAAAGTTTGAAATACTGTGAGGATTATCAAAATGTGACTCGGAGACATGAAGTGAGCACATGCTGTTGGAAACATGGCACCTATAATATTGCTTGACGCAGGGTTGCATAGAACTTAAATTTGTAAAAATTGAAATATCTGTGAAGTGCAATAAAGCAAAATGAAATAAAATGAGATATGACCATGTATTTTTCCATGTCAATAATATTTTTACTGCCTCCAATGTATTCTGTTATATAGATGTATAGTAAATTGTTCAACAAATTTCCTATTTATGGACATTTAGGTTGTTTGTGATTTTTCATTACTACAAATAATGCTGAACAATTTTATAATGATATCTTTGCATGATTTTCTGAATTTCAATTTAGGATAAATTCCTAAAAGTAAAATATATAAATTAAAGTGTAAACATGTTTAAAAAAATTGTCACCCAGAGATGTTGTATCAATTTATATTCCCATCCTGTGTCCATTTTCCAACACATTTCTCAATATAGAGTTATTAGCAAACTTTTCCCTTTTTGCCACTCCGAAAAGTGAAAAATATATACCTTTGATTATTTTACTTTTGATTATTAGTAAAGTTGAATTTTTAAAGTCTGTTTATTGGCTAATTGGTGTTTCTTCTTTTGTATATTACCTGTTAGTTTTGCCTATATTTCTATCAAGGGATTTCTCTTTTTCTAATTGATTTTTAAAAACTACTTATATATTAAGGCTATTAAAATATTGTCATTTTGATGAAATATTTGTGGTAGTCTTTGAAACACAGAATGTGTTAGTTTCCTATTTTTACTATAAGAAGTTAACACAAACTTAGTGGCTTTAGATAACACAAATTTATTCTCTTATCATTCTGGAGGCCAGAAGCCCACAACTGGTCTCATGGGGTTGAAGTCAAGTTGTTGGCAGGGCTGGTTCCTCTGGAGGTTCTGGTGGGGAGTCTGTTTCCCTGCCTTTTCTGGCTGCTGAAGGCTGCCATGGCATTTTTTGGCCTGTGAGCCCCTCCTCGCATCACTCCATGCTCTGTCTTCATATCTCCTACTGTCTCCTTTGACCTTCTTGCTGCCCTCTTATAAAGATGTTTGTGATTACGTTTAGGGCCCTCCCGGATAATTGAGGATATTCTCCGCAACTCAAGATTCTTAACTTAAAGGATCTGCAAAGTCTCTTTTCTGTATAAAGTAATATTCACAGGTTCTAGGAATTGGGCATGGACATCTTTGGGAGGCAATCATTCAGCCTGCCATGCAGAATATTTAATTTTTAGGTTGTCCAATCAATCATATAACCAATAGTTTTCATTATAGTGTCTCTTTCTTTTGTCTCTTGCTTATAAAAACCTTCCTCTCTCCAGTTTCACACACATAGTTACCTAAATTTTATTTTGGGATTGTTATGGTTTTGTGGTTTTTATATATTTTCAAATTTGAATAACCTATTTTTTTTTAGTGATTTGTAAATGCCATCTTTATTACATACTCATTCAATTTTTGAGTCCATTGGTGGAGTCTTTGTGCTTTACGTTCCATTTTTCTGTGTCTCTTTCTATATCATTACATAATATTTTAAAAAGTCATATATCATATCTAGTAAATCAAGTTGCTTTTCATTATTTTTCTTTTTTTAGCATTTTTGGCTACTTTTACATTTTTAAAATTTATGAAATATTGGACACACACACATATATATAGTGTGTAGATTGTATAAAGAATATGAATAGAATTAACAGCCATGTTTCCGCCACCCAACGTAAGAAACAAAACATTGCCAGTACCTTTGAAGCTCCTGGCTCCCCCACCACACCTCCCACGAAGAGGACACCACCATTGCGAAGGTTGAGTTTAGCATTCCCTTACTTTTCTTAGTAGTTCTAACACATGTGAGCCCATTTTTAAAAAATCCTTCTTTTTCATCACTCTTCTATCTTGCTCCTGCCAAGTCTCTGACTATCCAACGGAACCATTAAGCACTTGCTGTGATTCAGTGTAGATTCTTACCTAAGGTCATCTCCATTTCCAGGAAATGTAAACGGGAGATGCACTATTTAACGCTTGGTATCCAGGCCATTTTTAAGGATTTTGTTTTTGAGTGGCCAAAAAATAACAAATGTCCACAACATTTAAGAAAAGGATTGGTAGAAGCTAAAAGTTTACCAATGTCTTTTCCAACACTGGCCAGTGATGCTAAAATGGTTTTCCTATCTTGTATCAGTGTTAATGTGGTCGTTTTGATGCAGTTATATCCACCCGGGGCTTTTTTTTTTTGAGACAAGAGTCTCACTGTGTATCCCAGCCTCTGTCTCCCAGCTAGGATATAGTGGCGTTATTGTAGCTCGCTGTAACCTCAAACTCCTGGACTCAAGTGATTCTCCTGCCTCAGATTCCCATGTAGCTGAGACTACAGGCACATGCCACCATGTCTCATTAATTTTTCTATTTTTTGTAGAGGTGGGGGTCTTGCTCTTGCTCTGGCTGGTCTTGAACTCCTGTCCTCAAGCAATTCTCCCTCCTCAGCCTCCCAGAGTGTGCTAGGATTACAGGCATGAACCACTGTACCTGGCCATGTTTTTTGTTTTGTTTTGTTTTTTTGAGACAGAGTCTTGATGTTGTTGTGAGCTAAGCTGACGCCACAGCACTCTAGCCAGGGCTAGAGTCAAACTCCTGGGCGCAATCGATCCTTCCGCCTCAGCCTCCAGAGTAGCTGGGATTACAGGCACTCGCAACCACACCTGGCTAATTTTTTGTTTCTATTTTTAGTTGTCTGGCTAATTTTTTCTATTTTTAATAGAGATGGGGTCTTGCTCTTGCTCAGGCTGGTCTTGAACTCCTGACCTCAAGAGATCCTCCTGCCTTGGCCTCCCAGAGTGCCAAGATTATAGATGTGAGCCACCACACCTGGCCCCTGGCCACATTTTGATGTCCACTAAAAGCAAATAGTTAAGCTCATAGCTTAAAAAAGGACATAGCAATTCCACTTCAGTGAATTCATGCTTCAGCTATACTTTCACAGGTGCAGAAAGAATTTTGTATAAGCTTATTCCTTGCAGGACTATTTATAAGAATGAAAGATTGGAAGCAACACGAATGTTGATCAAAGAAAACTGGTTAAGCATTGTATATCCATACAACAAATATTACATAATTATAAAAAAGAAGGGGCAGAACAGTGCATATAGTATGCTACTTTTTGTTTAAAAAGGTGAGGGTAATAATATATATTCTTGACATATGCATAAAGAAACTCTAGGAATTCACAGGAAAATAATAATAGTAGTTACCTGAATGGCAGAAAAAAGTTGGATAGGAGACAGGGATGGGAAGACTTTTCATTGTAGACCTTTTTGATTTTTTAAAAAATATTTGAACCATAAGAATGCATTGCCTATTTAAGTTTTTTTTAAAAAGTCCATGTAATGTATATAACAGATATCTTTACCCCATCTCACACCCCCTACCTCATGCCTAACACTGCCCAGCCCACACAGCTGCTCTGAACCTCACCCTGTTCTTGAGGGATATCTGTTTCACCTACAGATTGGTGATTAAAAACATGGTGCAGTTGTTACGGGTATCTAGTTCAAAATGCCTCCTCTTTTTCTTGGACCAGCTCAACAGAGATGTGAAAAATGTTACTAAATTGCTCCCCAGATTAAGAAAGCTGTGAGAGTTTGGTGTAAGATTTTATCCATTCACATATTAACTCAATTAATGAGTAGATATTTACTCAGACTCTCTAACCTGCTGGCCCCTTTGCTGGACGTGTTTACCTTTGTATTTAGACAGATCATGCTGGTCATTAATGAGAAGGATTGGTGGGAGCGTCCTCAGCTTGGTGGCAGGGCACTGGCTGGGAGGTGGCTGCAGATGCAAGTCTGGACAGTGGGTGCACAGGGAGGAGGAGGTAGAGTGCTGGGCTCTCTTGATGTCCCCTTCATAGAGACAGGACTCTCTGTCCAGCCACCGCTGGCAGACTCCGAGAGGAAAGTTTCATCTGATCTTGCCTGACTGTTCCCTACCGTCTGCAGTAATGGACTTCACCTTCCAAAAGGTCAGAAGCAGATAAAGAACCACAGCAAGGCCAAGCAGTAGCAATGACTCTTCTTTTTCCAAAGGGCACAATGCTAACTGCCAATTCTAGTTGCATACCGAGTTATTGGCCAAATTAATTTTATGGTACTCTGCTCTTTTAGCTCAGAAGTATTTTAAGGCGATAAAAATGAAAGCCCACTTTGCTGTTGAATAGTTTGAGCTAATAAATACCGGTGTCGGGGGAAATGGAGGGAGTTGCTGAGGACACAGGCAGGGTTTTGTTTTTGTTTTTGTTTTTTTTTATTTTCGTAGGCCTTCTCAGGGTATCCACAGCTGTACAAAGAGTCTTGGGAATTGCAGAAGTAAAACAATGATGTAATTCCAGCCTCTTGGGGCCTTTGCTACATCAGAGAGAATTTTCTCTGGAATTGATGGATAAAGTTGTCTTCTATGTAGGAAGATTAGGCCACAGTTTATTCTAATTTTGGCATACATTCTATCTGAAAACTGATGCCTGATATCCCACCATTAGCAAAATCACTCATTGGGGGTGATATTGCTCCTAATTGAAATACACATGGGCGTTGATGGAGAGAGCAAATCTTAGTGGTGGAGGTGGGGGTGGGGATTAGGAGGGAGGGTGAGCAAGGAGGGCAGGGGACTGTGAACCAGGGGGTGGCACTGGGAGAGAAACAGGACATACGGAGACTCTAAAAAGTAAGGGCGTGGGGATGGTTGCTGGGGGGATCTAAGGCAGATTTCACTCACTTTCCAGTATTGTCAGGGGCAGAGCTTGCTCAGAATTTGGCACAGCAAAGTCTGCATCAGAGGGGGAGGCACAAGCTTACTATATGCTTTCACACTGCTGCCCCCATTGCAGATTCTTCACAGGGATGTCCCACGGGGACCTTGTTTACTTGGCCATCACGTATTGTCATTAGAGATCTTTGGATATCGAAGTAATCAAAAACTGCACTTAATATTCTGAGGCACAATGCAATGTTAGAGATGCTCACTTCTTAGAGAAGTCACGTGGCGGCTTCTGTCACATCTTGGTGCAGCTCGACTGCTCCGTGACTAAGAATTATATTTGCAGATATTGCCGAAGAACCGAAAACTCAGCCTATTAGTGATTTGCTATCACGGCGTTATTCTATGTGTACAACCACCGGGTGTTTGTGTTTGGAGAAAGGGTGATCTTTTCCTTTTAACAAAGGGTTCTTTCATGGCAGTGGTGACAAAGTGGCAAGCAATCAGTAGATGCTGCTGAAGGAGGTGACACTGGCTTTTATCTTTGAAATCATTATTTTCACTTTTACGTCAAGGTTATAAACTGTGCATAACTTTTTTGATTAGTGTTACAAGATCTTTTAAATATGTAGGTCTGCCAGGCAAAACCGTATGTTGCGCAGGGAGCAAATCCGCCCAGCCGTTCAATGCACCCTCAGAGCCTGTACAAGCCGGGTGCTGTGCTGGGCGGGGCAGATGCAGTGATGAGCAAGAACAGCCCCAGACCCAGCCCTGGTACAGTTACAGTCAGTGAAGGAGACCGTGTTAACCGAATAGCCACAAAAATAAGTGTATTGGTTCCAAATATGGTAGGTGCTATGAAAAATAGACACATAGATGTATGGAAGCACATACTAAGGAAAGGAATGTTTACATTGAGATCTGAGGCATGAATAGTGGTTAACCAGGTAAAAAGGTGTTTGGGGGTGTAGAGGACGAGGGAGAAAGGTACAAAGAGCATTCGGACATAAAGGAGCTTGAGAAACTGCAGTACCAGTGTTTCCAGAGAGCAATTCTTTGTATATGACTTTGGCCATGTCATTGAACTTGATGGTGTTTTAGGTTCCTTAGCTGAAAAATGAAGGTTTTGATACTGGCTCCCTATCACGATAAGCAACAACTGTCCCAAAATTAGTGAAAAATTGAGCAGCCCTTCTGAGATCTAAAATGAAAGGTGCCGTAATGGCACAAACTCTGCCAAAAGCTACATCCAAAGGAAAAAAAATTAATAACTTGGCACTGAGCTCAGCTTTAGGCACGGAAGTAGATAATGAAAGTCCTCTGATTACGTTTTGCTTTGTGATGGAATCACAATTGAATTTTTCTGCAAATCGGAGCTCAATTCCTCTGAAGTAGAATTGTGAGCTTCATCTGCTGGGCTTCTGGTTGCTGAGGCTGCATGAGTCATCAGGCCCACACTGGTTAAATGCATTATATTTTAGTGTACGGATGAAGATTTTGCTCTTTAAAGATAATTGCTCAGGAAACCAAAACAATTCGCCCCTATTAACTTGTTTAAAAAGAATCAGCTTTATTTTTAGGCTGAAATTTATCTGAATAGAAGTTTCTAGCCATACGTATTATGTGTACTGAGCTAATTTGATTTTGCCCGGAATCCATTTGGAAGGCAGGTCAGAGACTGGCCGGTGCGAAGCCAGGAGGTGAGATGCGGACTCCTGCCGCCCCCTTCTCTGTGAAGTGTAGACCATTACCAGGGTAGGGCCTGGTTGATTTTGAACCAAGTGATGTGTAGTGAAAATAAGTCCAGGTGCAAATGTTCATTTTAGTGTAGAAACAGGTCCATATTTCATCACGAAGAGGCCTCCGCAGTGGAAAAGAGGCTGAATTCCACCATCACAGCCTCCTTGTCTTACTGTTTGTGACAGAGGCCGGCCAACATGGCCAAAGGTGATGCCAATCTCATCCCTGCTGCTGCAGCCAATGGAAAGAAACTCAGCTGGAAACTTTTACCCCTCATCTTGATTTTATTACCCTTGTGAAATGAAGCTCTGAAGTCCCTGCTCACTGGAGGGACAGATCCATCACCGAGGAGTGTGTGCTCGCCCCTGCGGAAGAGATGTGGGCGACAGCTACTTCAATCCCGGGCATCTCAGCCTCCCAGCCAATCAACTCTGGGAGCTGCTGGCCAAGTAAATCAAAGGGCAGGAAACAGGCTAAAATTAGATGTGAAGGGGAGACAAAACCACAGCTCTTTTGAACTCAGAAGCATTCATTAACCCAAGGTAACAGCACCAGGTATACATATTTTTTTGTTTATTTTTTCTGATGCTATTCACAGTTTTTATCAGATAATAGTTCAGTTAATTATAAAGATCTGGGATTTTAAAAATAAGTTTCCTTGCCTGCTAGACTGGGAAATGAGAAGCCATCCTCCTGTGGGTTGCTATGGCTCAGGCTGGTTTTTGAGTGGTCCACGTGCTGGATTATGCTAAAAATTAAGTGGGGAGGCTATATGAATAATTGTCACTCACCATAGGCTCCCAATTACATGTTTGTGGGCTTCTTGAGACTTATGGAACTGGAAGAACTGATTTTTGTCTTATACTCAGGGAAAACTATGTAAGAATATCTTGAGGAGGAAATCTTTCCTTCTGTCCACTTGTTGCAGAGTGTCTAGGCATGTGAGCTCTGCAGTCAGACAGGTGTGGGTTCAAATCTTAGCTTCACCCTGACTGTATGAATTTGGACAAGTTTCTTCTCTAACTCTCAGTTTCCTTATCTGTAAAATGGGGATAATAGCATTCACTTTGTTTTCAGAATTGAATAATATAATAATTGTACTTTTTCTTGGGCTTGGCATGTAATGAACACTCAATGAAGTTATTATTATTATTGTTCAACCAGTATATATTATTAATAAATGCCTGCCATGTGTTATGCATTGTAAAAGATAGCAAGAAATACTAACTATAGTTAATACTTCTCATGTTCCTGTAGGAACATGAAAAACAAATACGGATAGAACCTACTAATACCAATGAGGTCATAGGTAAAATATAACTAGAATTAAATGGACAGGACAGTTGACAATTAGGAGTTCGAAGTTGACTGAACCCTGGATTAGTCAGAGAAGGGTTCCTGGAGGAAGTTGGCATTGACCTGGGGATGGGCCAGAGTTTGGGGTTAGGATTCTGTTTTTGCCACCATTCTCAGACTCATAAATGCCCTGTTTACACAGGCTGGAGAAGAGGTACGCCTGGAGCGTCACAAAAAGGTGCCATTTTCAGGTTACTTTTGCTATTGGCTCAACTGTCAGCTACACAGAAGGTACTTCTGTGAAAAAAATATTGTGTGTGCCTGCAAATGACACAATCTTCCTTATGTTGCAGTCTCTTTTGCTGAGAGAAAAATAATTCTCTTTCCTTGGTCCTTCATTCAGATCATGCGTTATTAATTATCTAATATATTAATATATCCCATGTGCTAGGTGCTAGAGACAGATGAAAAGACCAGTCTCATCTGTTCCCTTTGGACAGCCAAATGTGGAGTCTTTGGATTGCTGCTGGAGCCAGTACCAGAAGTCTCCAGACGGTCAGCCCTTTACCACCAAGGCTGCTGCACTGCTGGCCAAAGAGAGCAGAGATGTCACATGGCCCCAGTCTGTAGCAATGAGGACTGTTGCACTTCTGAGGTTTGAATAAAAGAAGGAATTTGTTATAACCAAGGGAATCACAAATTAACATTTTAAAAATCACCCACTTTCATTAGAAGGGAAATCCTTTGTTCTCTCTCTCTTTCTGCCTCTTTCTGTTTCTGTGCTTACATATTGATCTCTCTCTTTTTTTTTAATTTCAGCATGTTATGGGGATATAGATGTTTAGGTTACATATGTTGCCCTTGCCCCCACCCCCAAGTCCGAGCTTCAAGTGTGTCCATCCCCTGGATGGTGCGCATCGCACTCTTTGTGTATGCATATACCCATCCCCTCCTCCCCCCGCCCTTGCCCGACAGCCAATAAATGTTATTCTTATACGTGCACTTACGTGTTCATCAGTTAATACCAATTTGATGGTGAGTACATGTGATGCTTGTTTTTTCATTCTTGGGATACTTCACTTAGAAGAATGTGCTCCAGCTCTATCCAGGAGAATACAAGAGGTGCTATATCACCATTGTTCCTTAAAGCTGAATAGTACTCCATGGTATACATATACCACATTTTATTAATTTACTAATGTATTGATGGACACTTGGGTTGTTTCCACATCTTTGCAATTGTGAATTGTGCTGCTATAAACATTCGAGTGCAGGTGTCTTTTTCATAGAGTGTCTTTTGTTCTTTTGGGTAGATGCCCAGTAATGGGATTGCTGGATCAAATGGTAGTTCTGCTTGTATCTCTTTAAGGTATCTCCATATTGCTTTCCACAGAGGTTGCACTAGTTTGTAGTCCCACCAGCAGTGTATGCGTGTTCCTATCTCTCCGCATCCACGCCAACATTTATTGTTTTGGGACTTTTTGTTAAAGGCCAGTCTCACTGGAGATAAGTGATATCTCATTGTGGTTTTGATTTGCATTTCCCTGATGATTAGAGATGTTGAACATTTTTTCATATGTTTTTTGACCATCATTTTGTCTTCTGTTGAAAAGTTTCTGTTCACGTCCTTTGCCCACTTTGTGATAGGGTTGTTTGATTTTTTCTTGTTGATTTTCCTGAGTTCTAAATAGATTCTAGTTGTCAGCCCTTTATCGGATTTGTAGCATGTGAAAATTTTCTCCCATTCTGTAGGTTGTCTGTTTGCTATTGTGACAGTTTCTTTGGCTGTGCAGAAGCTTTTTAATTTGATTAGGTCTCATTTATTTATTTTGGTTGTTGCCATGATTGCCTTTGGGATCTTCTTCATAAATTCTTTGCCTAGGTCAATGTTTAGAAGAGTATTTCCAACATTTTCCTCTAGAATTCTAATAATTTCACTCCTTAGGTTTAAGTCTGTTACCCAGAGTGAGTTGATTTTTGTGAGAGGCGAAAGATGTGGATCCTGATTCAGTCTTCTACATATGCTATCCAGTTTTCCCAGCACCATTTATTGAATAAGGATTCTTTTCCCCAGTGTATGTTTTTGTCTGATTTGTCAAAGATTAGATGGCTATATGAAGATGGTTTTATATCTGGGTTCTCAGTTCTGTTCCACTGGTCAATGGCTCTGTTTTTGTGCCAGTACCAAGCTGATTTGATTACTACAGCTTTGTAATAGAGTTTGAAGTCTGGTAAACTGATGCCTCCATTGTTTTTATTGCCTAGGATTGTTTTTGCTATACAGGCTCTTCTCTGGTTCCATACGAAGTGTAAGATTAATTTTTCTACACCTGTGAAAAATGATCTTGGTATTTTAATAGGGATTGCATTGAATCTGTAGATCACTTTGGGTAGTATAGGCATTTTAACGATGTTGATGCTGCCAACCCACAAGCATGGTATGGTTTTCCACCTGTTTACGTCCTCTGCTATTTCTTTCCTCAATGTTTCATAGTTCTCCCTGTAGAGGTCTTTTACCTCTGTAGTTAAATATATTCCTAGATACTTTATTTTCTTTGTTGCTATTGTGAAGGGAATTGAGTCTTTGATTTGGTTTTCAGTATGACTGCTATTGGCATATATGAATGCCACTGATTTGTGTGTATTGATTTTGTATCCTGAGACTTTACTGAATTCATTTATCAATTCCAGGAGCCTCTTGGTTGAATCCTTGGGGTCTTCTGGATATAATATCATGTCATCAGCAAATAGTGAGAGTTTGATCACATATTGATCTCTGACCATAGAGAGGTTGTCTTCTGCCTCCTCTCTTTTCTCAAGGAAGTGATGGAGAAAATGCTTCTGAGATCAGCCTTCCTTTAGGTGATCCTCCCTA
>CAUYSK010058385.1:0-34871 GCA_963575035.1 Avahi laniger
GAGTAGCTGGGACTACAGGGACGTGCCACCATGCCCGACTAATTTTTTCTATATATTTTTAGTTGTCTGATTAATTTCTTTCTATTTTTAGTAGAGACGGGGTCTCGCTCTTGCTCAGGCTGGTTTCAAACTCCTGAGCTCAAACAATCCGCCTGCCTCGGCCTCCCAGAGAGCTAGGATTACAGGCTTGAGCCACCACGCCCAGCCGGGACTTCTTAATAAAAGCCATTCTCAATGGAGTCAGGTGATATCTCATTGTGGTTTTGATTTGCATTTCCCTGATTAGAGACATTGAGCATTTTTTCATATGTTTATTGGCCCTTAGTCTTTGGAAAAGCTTCTGTTCATGTTCTTTGCTCACTTTTTAATGGGGTTATTTGATGTTTTCCTGCTGATTTGCTTGAGTTCTTTGTAAATTCTGGATATTAGCCCTTTATCAGGTGTATAGCATATAAATATTTTCTCCCATTCTGTAGGTTGTCTATTTGCTCTATTGATTGTTTCCTTGGCTATGCAGAAGCTTTTTAATTTAATCAGGTCCCATTTATTTATTTTTCTTGTTGCTATGATTGCCTTTGGGGTCTTCTTCATAAATTCTTTGCCAAGGCTGATATCTAGAAGAGTTTTTCCAACCTCTTCTAGAATTCGTATAGTTTCATGCCTTAGGTTTAAGTCTGTTATCCACTGTGAATTAATTTTTAGGAGTGGTGACAGGTTCGGATCGTATTTCAGTCTTCTACATGTGGTTATCCAGTTTTCCCAGGACCATTTATTGAATAAGGATTCTTTTCCCCAGTGTATGTTTTTGTCTGCTTTGTCAAAGGTCAGATGACAATATGAGGATGGTTTTATATTTGGGTTCTCTGTTCTAATCCTTTGGTCTAGGTCTCTGTTCTTGTGCCAGTACCATGCTGTTTTGGTTACTATAGTCTTGTAGTATAGCTTGAAGTCTAGTAAAGTGATAACTCCCAATTTGTTCTTTTTGCTTAAGGTTACTTTGGATATTCAGGGTCTTTTCTGGTTCCATACAAAGCACAGAACTATATTTTCTAGATCTGCAAAAAATGACATTGGTGTTTCAATGCGGATTGCATTGAATCTGTAAATCATTTTGTGTAGTACAGACATTTTAACAATGTTGATTCTACTGATCCATGAGCATGATATGTTTTTCTATTTGTTTACATCCTCGGCGATTTCCTTCCTCAGTGTTTTGCAGTTCTCCCTGTTTAAATATTTTACCTCCTTAGTTAAATATATTCCTAGGTATTTTATTTTCTTTGTTCCTATTGTGAAAAATACTGAGTCTTTATTTGATTATCAGCTTGACTGTTGTTGTTGTATAGGAATGCTACTAATTTGAGTACATTGATTTTGTAACCTGAGACTTTGCTGAATTTATTTTATCCATTCCAGGAGTCTGTTGGCAAAATTTTGGGGGTTTTATAGATATGAGATCATATAATCAGCAAAGACCAATAGTTTGACCTCTTATTTCCTCATTTAGATTTTCTTCTATTGCCTGATTGCTCTGGCTAGGACTCCCAGCACTATGTTGAACAGAAGTGGTAACAGTGGACAACCTTGTCTGGTTCCAGTTCTAAGCAGGAACACTTGCAATTTTTATGTTTAGTACAATGTTGATTGTGGGTTTGATATATATGGCTTTTATAATATTGAGGTATGCTCCATCTATGTCTATTTTGTTAGGCATCCTTATCATTAACAGTGCTGAATTTTGTCAAATGCCTTTTTCTGCCCCTACTGAGAGGATCATGTGGTCTTTGTTTTTGCTTCTATTTATATGGTGAATCACATTTATAGATTTGCATATATTGAACCATCCTTGCATCTCTGGAATGCAGCCCATTTGACTGTAGTGTTTTTTGTTGTTGTTTGTTTGTTTTTTATGTGCAGCTGAATTTGATTTGTTAGGATTTTACTGAGAATTTTTACATCTATATTCATAAGAGATATTGATCTGTACTTTAGTTTTTTTGTTGTGTTCTTTCCTGGCTTTGGCCTCAGGGTGATATTGGCTTTATAGAACAAATTAGGGAGGATTCCTTTCTTCTCTATGATATGAAATAATTTCTGCAGTAAAAGTACTTCTTTGTAAGTTCTTCTTTGTAAGTCTGGTAAAATTCAGCTGTGAAACCATCTGATCCAAGACTTTTTTTTTTTAATTGGGAGACTTTTTTATTGCTGCTTCAATTTTGTTACTTGATATTGGTCTGTTCAGGAGTTCTATCTATTCCTGATTGAGCCTAGGGAGGTTGTGCATTTCCAAGAATTTGTCCATTTTTTCCATATTTTCAAGTTTATGTGCATAGAGATTTTTATGGTATTCAGAAATGACATTTTGTATTTCTGTGGTATCAGTTGTAATATCTCCTTTTTCATTTCTGATTGAGCTTATTAGGGTCCTTTCTTTTCTGTTTCTGGTTAATCTATCGAGAGGCCTGTTGATTTGGTTTGTCTTTTCAAAGAACCAACTTTTTGTTTCATTAATCTTCTGTATAATTCTTTTGTTATCAATTTCATTTAGTCCTGTTCTGACTTTAGTTATTTCTTTTCTTCTGCTGGGTTTGGGATTGGTTTGCTCTTTCTTTTCCAATTCCTTAAAACAATTTTAGACTGTTGATTTGTGATCTTTCTGTCTTTTGGATGTAGGCACTTATGGCTATGAATTTTCCTCTTATAACTGCTTTTGCTAAATCCCACAGATTTTGATAACTTGTGTCCCCTTTGTCATTTAGTGTGAAGAATGTTTTGATTTCCCTCTTATTTTCCTCCTTGAATCAATAATCGTTTAATTTCCAGGACTTTGTGTAGAGTTGAGTGCTTCTGTTGGAATTGATTTCTAATTTTATTCCACTTTGGTCTGAGAAGATACATGGTATAATTTCTATCTTTTTTTTTTTAATTTTTGAGACATGTTTTGTGGCCTAGGATGTGATCAATCTTAGAGAATGTTCCATGAGCTGATGAGAACATATATTCAGTGGTTTTTGGGTAGAATACTCTGTAAATGCCTGTTAGGCCCATTTGTTCTAGAGTTCCATTTAAGTTCATTATTTCTTTGTTTATTTTCTGCTTGGAGGATCTGTCCCATTCTGTCAGTGGGAGTTGAAGTCCCCAGATATTATGATACTGCTGTTTATCATATTTGTTTATATCAAGTAGGGTTTGCTTTATGAATCTAGGTGCACCTGAGTTAGGTGCCTAAATATTTAACATTGTTATGTCTTCTTGTTGAATTGTTCCCTTCACCATTATATAATGATCATCTTTGTCTTTCTTTACTTTTGCTGATTTGAAGTTTGTTATTGGATATGAGAATGGCTACATCAGCTTTGTTTCAGTTTCCATTTGCATGGAATATTGTTTTCTATCCCTTCACCTTGAGTCTGAATGAGTCCTTGTAGGTTAGATGTGTTTCCTGGAGATAGCAGATACTTAGCTTGTATTTTTTTTATACATTCAGTCAGCCTATGTCTCTTGAGTGGGGAGTTCAAACCACTCCCATTTATTGAAAGAATTGATAAGTGGAGTAAATATCTGTTCATCCTGTTGGGTAGAACTTTATTGCTTTGTTTTACCACTTGAGGCATTATGGTACGGGCTCTGAGCTTTAGCTTTTGGGTGATTTTACACTGGTGTGTGACGATTGTTCTGATCCATGTATAATGCAGTTGAATATTTTCTGAAGGGTAGGTCTTGTCTTGACAAATTCCCAGTGTTTGCTTATCTGAGAAATACTTTATTTCTCCCTCATATAAGAAACTTAGTTTTATAGAATAAAAATTTCTAGGCTGGCCATTATTCTGTTTGAGAAGACTGAGAATGGGGCCCCAGTCCCTTCTGGCTTATAAGGTCTCAGTTGAGAAGTCTCCAGTTAGTCTGGTGGGTTTTCCTTTGTAAGTTACCTGTTGTTTTTGCCTTACAGCTCATAGGAGTGCCTCTTTCATGTTTACTTTGGCAAGTATGATGACTATGTGTTATAGTGATTGCCTCTTTGCATGAATCTCCCAAGGGTGCTTTGATCTCCTTGCACTTGAATATTTAGATGTCTAGCAAGCCCAGGGAAATTTTCCTCAATTATTTCCACAAATGGGTTTTCCAACCCTTGTGTATTTTCTTCTTTGCCTTTAGGGATGCTTATGATTCTTATGATTAAGCCTGTTTATATAATCCTGTATTTCTTGTAGGTTTTGTTCATTACTCTCATTTCTCAGTTCTGTCTCTTTGACTGACTTGTTTAACTCCTAGGTATTGTCTTCAAGATCTGAGATTCTTTCTTCTGCCTGATCTAGCCAATTCTTAAGGCTTTCCACCATGTTTTATATTTCCTTGAATGAATTTTTCATTTCCAGAAGCTCTATTTGATTTTTCTAAAATAATTTTATTTCCTTAGTAAATTTTTTATTCATTTCCTGCATTGTTTTCGTGGTTTCTTTGTGTTGGGTTTCTATTTTTTCTTGTACTTCATTACACTTCCTTACAATCCATATTCAAAATACTTCATCTGTCATTTCCATCTTTTCATTTTGCTTGGTATCCATTAGTAAGGGTTTGTTATTTTCTTTTGGGGGTGTCCTTTTGCTCTGATTTTTCATGTTTCTGGAGTTCTTTCACTGATTCCTTCTCACCTGGCCTCTTGGCTGAGACCTAGGGATGCTAGGCATGGCTTATACACCTGTCTCTGGGTCCCAAAGATCAATCCCAGAGCATGCCAGGGAAAGGAGTGCTATCCTGAGTTGCCTGTGGAGTGTTCTAGCAGGTTTGGTGTACCTCTTGGGTTACCCATAACCTGCTGTCTTCACCTCTTCCCAACAGTGTATAGTGAGTTAGGTCCCCCAGCTTAATCTTGGAGATGGTGGGTAGTACTTGTGAGTATGTATCAGCTACTCTCTGTTTGCTTGAGTTGGAAGGCTCTATGCTTAGCTATGGGGTTGTTCCCCCTGTCATTGACTGTTTGCATGGAAGAGCCAGCTGCTGAGATGGCCTTCTGTGCCTGTGGTAAGCTATCGTCACCCAGGTGGGGCATAGGAATGCCCCAAGCTTTAGGAGGAACCCTGTAGCTCCCAGGGATTTGCACGTTCTCTACTCCCCTTGAGATGGGGGGAGGAGCAAGACAAATCAGAGCTGGATTACAGGAGCCTGAAAGGCTTTGCAAAGCCTCAGTGGGGCTGAAAAGTACTTTTTTGTTAAAAACTAAGACACAAACACACACACTGACCTAGGCCTATACAGAGCCCAGAACATCAATATCATTGTCTTTCACTTCCACAACTTGTCCCATTGGAAGGACTTCAGGGGGAAGAATATGCATAGAGCTGTCATCTCCTATGATAACAATACCTCCTTCTGGAGTATGTCCTGAAGGACCTGCCTGAGGCTATTTACAGTTTGCTTTTTCTTTTAAGTAGAAGTAGTACACTATGATTATGGAGTCTGACAAGTCCTGAGATCAGCAAGGTGAGTCTACAAGCTGTAGCTACATAAGAGTCAATGGTATATTCCCAATTCAAAGGCTAGTAGGCTGAAGAACTAGGAAGATCTGGTATTTCAGTTTAAAGGAGGTTGGTTGGGTGTCTCTTCACTTCGTTGATTGTTTCCTTTATTGTGCAGGTTTTTAGCTTAATGTAATCCCACTTGTCTATTTTTTGCTTTGATTACCTATACTTTTGAGGTCTTACACAAAAAAATCTTTGCCCAGACCAATGTTCTGGAGCATTGGCCAATGTTTTATTCTAGTAATTTCAGTTTCAAATCTTAGATTTAAGTCTTTAATCCATTTTGATTTGATTTTTGTGTATGGTGGAAAATAGGGGTCTAGTTTAATTCTTCTACAGTTATCCGGTTTTCCCAGCATCATTTATTGAAGAGATTGTCCTTTCCCCCATTGTATGTTCTTAGTGCCTTTGTCAAAGATGAGTTGGCTGTAAACACATGGATTTATATCTGGGTTTTCTATTCTGTTCCATTGGTCTATGTGTCTGTTTTTATGTCAGTACAATGCTGATTTGGTCACTACAGCTTTGTATTATAGTAAATGTTGAAGTCGGGTAGTGTGATGCTTCTAGCTTTGTTCTTTTTGCTCAGGATTGCTTTGGCTACTTTGGGGTCTTTTGTGGTTTCATATAAATCTCAGCGTTTTTTAAATCTCTGTGAAGAATGTCATTGGTATTATGATAGGGATTGCAATGAATATATAAATTGCTTTCGGTAGTATTGTCTTTTTAACAATATTAATTCTTTCAATCTATAAGCATGGAATACCTTTCCATTTTTTTGTGTGTCCTCTTCAATTTCTTTCAACAGTGTTTTCAAAAATAGTTTTCCATATATACATATATTCCATAATATATATATTCCATAATATAGATATATTCCTAGGTATTTTATATTCTTTGTAGCTATTGTAAATGAGATTGCTTTCTTAATTTCTTTTCAGATTGTTTGCTGTTGGCATATATAAAGGCTATGGATTTTGTATGTTGATTTTGTATCCCGCAACTTTATTGAATTCATTTATCAATTCTAATAAGTTTTGGTGGAGTCTTTAGGTTTTTCTAAGTCTAAGATCATGTCATCTGTGAACAAGGTTAATTTGACTTCTTTCTTTCCAATTTGGATATCTTTTGTTTCTTTCTCTTGCCTAATTGCTCTGGCCAGGTCTTCCAGTACTATACTGAATAAAAGTGGTGAAAGTGGGCATCATTTTCTTGCTCCAGATCTTAGAGGGAAGGCTTTCAATTTTTCCCCATTCAGTACAATGTGAGCTGTGAGTATGTCATATATGGCTTTTATTATTTTGAGGTATATTCCTTATATACCCAGTTTGATAAGGGTTTTTATCATAACTGGATATAGTTTTATCAAATGCCTTTTCAGTATCTCTTGAAATAATCACATGGTTTTTGTTCTTGGTTCTGTTAATGTGATATATCATGTTTATTGATTTATGCATATTGAACCACCCTTGCATTCTTGTGATGAATCCCATATAATCATGAAGAATAACCTTTTTAATGTGCTGTTGAATTTGATTTGCCAGTATTTTGCTGAGAATTTTTGCATCTATGTTCATCAGTGATATTGGCCTATAGTTTTCTTGTTTTGTTGTATCCTTATCTGGTTTTGGTATGAGGGTGATGCTGGCCTTGTTAAATGAGTTTAGAAGTATCCCTCCTCTTCAATTATTTTAAAGAGTTTGAGTAGAATTGGCATTAGTTCTTCTCTAAATGTTTGGTATAATTCAGCAGTAAAGTTGTCAGGTCCTGGGCTTTTCTTTGATGTGGGACTTTATTGCAGTTTTGATCTCTTTAGCTGTTATTGGATTATTGAGATTTTCTATTTCTTCATGGTTGAATCTTGGTAGGTTGTATGTGTCTAGGAATTACCCATTTCTTCTAGGTTTTGCAGTTTGTTGACATACAGTTGTTCATAATAGTCTCTAATGATTCTTTGTATTTCTGAGCTCTCAGTTGTTATGTCTCCTTTTTCATTTCTCATTTTATCTATTTGGGTCTTCTCTATTTTTTTCCAAAGCTTTGTCAATTTCATTTATTATTTAAAAAAACCAATTTTTCATTCTTATTTTTTAGAGACAGCGTCTTGCTCTGTTGCCCAGACTGGAGTGCAGCGGTGCAATCATAACACACTGCAGCCTTGAACTCCTGGGCTCAAGTGATCCGCCTGCCTTAGCCACCTGAGTAGCTGGGACAATAAGTGCATACCACCACACCCAGCTATTCTTTAAATTTTCTGTAGAGACAAGTTCTTGCTATGTTGCCTAGGCTGGTCTCAAACTCCTGGACTAAAGCAATCCTCCCACCTTGGCCTTCCAAAGTGCTGGGATTACAGATATGAACCACCATGCCCAGCTTCTTTACAAAAGATCAATGTTTTGTTTTATTGATCTTCTGTATTGTTTTTTAGTTTCCATTTCATTTATTTCTCCTCTCACCTTCATTATTTCATTCCTTTTATGAATTTTGGGTGTGGTTTGTTCTTACTTATCTAGTTCCTTGAGGTGCATCATTAGGTTTTTTAGTAAAAGTCAGTCTACTTTTTCAACATAAGCATTTATTGCTATAACTTCTCTCTTAGTACTGCTTTTATTGTATCCCATAGATTTTGGTATGTTGTATTTCTAATTTCATTAATTTCAAGAAATTTTTAAATTTCCTTAATTTTTTCATTGACTCATTTCAGGAGCATGTTGTTTAACTTCTATGTGTTTGTGAAGTTTCCAAGGTTCCTCTTGTCATTGATTTGTAGTTTTATCCCATTGCGGTCAGAAAAGATACTTGATATTTATACTTTGAATTTGCTGAGACTTGTTTTGTGGCCCAAGATATGATCTATTCTGAAGAATATTCCATATGATGATGAAAATACTGTGTATTCTGCAGCATTTGGGTGAAATATTCTGTAAATATCTGTTAGGCCTATTAGGTCTAGTGTATAATTTAACATTGGCATTTCTTTGTTGATTTTCTGTCTGTCTGATCTGTCCCTTATTGAGAGGGGTGTTAAAGTCCCCTAATATTCTTGTATTGCAGTCTAACCCTTTAGATATATTAATGTTTGCTTTATATACTTGGGAGCTCTGGTGTTGGGTGCATAGATATTTATAATTATTATATTCTCTTGAATTGATTCCTTTATCATTATATAGTGACTTTTTGTCTCTTTCTAGTCTTTCATTTGTACTCTATTTTATCTGATAAAAATATAGCTACTCCTGCTCTTTTTTGGTTTTCAGTTGCATGGAATGTTTTTTTCCATCCCTTCACTTTCAATCTATATGTGTCTGTATAGGTCTAGTGGGTTTCTTATAGGCAGCATATAGTTGGGTCTTGTATCTTTATCCACTCAGTCACTCTATGCCTTTTAATTTGAAAATTGAGTCCATTTACATTTAGTATTATTAATAAGGACTTACTGCTGCCATTTCGTCACTTGTTTTCTCATTGTTTTGTAACTCTTCTCTTCCTTTCTTCCTATCTTCCTTTATGGTTCAGTGATTTTTTTTCCTCTGGTAGTACATTTTCATTAATTGCTTTTTTATTTTTAGTGAATCTACATTCTAGGTTTTTACATTGCGGTCATCATGAGGCTTACAAAAAACATCCTATAGATATAACAGATTATTTTCTAACACTGACAACTTATCTTAGATCACAAAGAATAGAAACAAAGAAAAAAATGAAAAAAGTCTATACTTTAATTCCATTCCCTCACATTTTGACTTTTAATTATTTTAAGTTACATATTTTTATATTACCTATCTCTTAACAAGTTGCCACAGTTATTATTGTTTTTGATAGATTTGTCCTTTGTGCTTCATACAAGAAATCCACTAGAGTTATGAGTGGATTTCATGCCACAATGACATTACATTATTAGAATATTCTGTATTTGTCCATGTACTTAATTTTACCAGTGGGTATTATACCTTAAAAAGATGTTTTTGTTTGTTTGGTTGGTTTTTTGTTTTTCTTTCAGATTGAAGAACTCCCTTTAGCATTTCTAGTAAGACAGGTTTGGTGGTTGTGAACTCTCTTAGCTTTTGTTTCTCTGGGAAAGACTTTATCTCTCCTTCATATCTCTCCTGAGGGATACGTTTGCTGGATACAATATTCTTGGATGGCAGTTTTTGTCATTCACCACTTTGAAAATGTCATTCCACTCCCTCTTGGCCTCTGTTGTTTCGGTTGAGAAGTTTGTTGCCAAATGAATTGGAGCTCCTTTATATGTTATTTGCTTCTTTTCTCTTGCTGTTTTAAGACTTTCTCTTTGTCCTTGACCATTGAGAGTTTATTATGCCTTGGGGTAGTCATATTTGGGCCAAATCTGTTTGGTGTTCTCTGACCTTCCTGTACCTAAATATTTATCCTTCTCAAGTTTTGGAATGTTTTCTGTTATTTTCTTAAATAAACTTTCTACTCCTTGCTCTTACTCAGCTCCCTCTTGAACACAAATAATTCTTATATTTGGTCTTTTGAGGTAATTTTCTATATCCTATAGGTGATCTTCATTGTTTTTCTTTTTTTTCTCCTCTGTGTATTTACAAATAGCCTGTCTTCGCACTCACTTATTTCCTCTGCTTGATCCATTCTGCTGTTGAGAGCCTCTAATGAATTTTTCAGTTCAGCAAATGTAATTTTCAGTTCCATTTGTTTTATTATTTCAATCTCTTTGTTGAATTTCTCTAATGAATTTCTGAATTGTTTTACTGTGTTATCTTGGAGATCACTGAGTTTCCTGAAAACTGCTATTTTGAATTCCTCATCAGAGAGATCATATACTGCCATCTCATTAGGATCAGTTATTGGTTTCCTGCTTTGTCTGTTGGGGAGATCACAGTTCCCTGTTGGCTGTTGTTTCTTACAGATGTGTATTAATGTCTTTGCATTGAAGGATTATTTATTCCAATTTTCTCCGTCTGGCTTGTTTTGGTTTTTGCTGGAGATATTTGCTTACAAGTTCTTTACCACTAGGTTGCTGCCTTCTTTTCAGCTCTAGATGGCAACTTAAGCCCAGATTCGCCTTGGCTTTAGTAAATGAATGGAGTGCTGCTCTTCCCAAATGGGAGAAGTCCCAAATGGGATATCCTGGCAGTGTGGGAAGGCTGGCTAAGGGTTTGTGCCTAGAGTACCTGGGGGATGAACTTCCTACAATGTGGTGCTGTTAAACAGCCACTCTGATTTGGTGTCTCGTTTGGCCAAGTTACAGAGTAGAGTTTCCATGGCAGGGGATGGTAGTTCTACCTTCCCCCTTTGTCTCTGTCTATCCTCAGGGATATTTCTCCCTTCAGATACTCATGATGCTTTCCATGAGTTAAGGTAGGGACAGGTCTCTTGCCAGGGAACTCAACGTGGTAGGGAAGTTGGTTGTCTACCTTGATTTTACTTTTTCCAGGGTAGAAACAGTGAGTTGGGAGAAAATTTTCCCTGCACTTGGTGCCAGGTAGAATGGGGGAGGGGTGTCATGGATAGGTAAGTCCAATTCTCTTACCATCTGCTTGGAGTTTATTCACTTTTCTATGGTCCTGGGAACTGTCTCATCTTCATATTTGAGTTCTGGGGTATTTTAGGTGATAATTTTGGCACTGTATTTTTGTTTTTCTTTTCTTTTTTGAGGGGAGGGGGAAGGGAAGTGAAGTGAGCTTGCTTCTATGCCACCATTTTGGAAGTATCCCTATATTTAAATTGGATTGATTGTTTTCTTATTGTTGAGGGTTGTTGGAGATGTTTTGTTTTTAGAGACAGGGTATCACTATCTTGCCCAAGCTGGTCTCAAACTCCTGGCCTCAAGTGATCCTCCTGACTCAGCCTCCCAAGTTGCTGGGACTTGGGTGCACACCACCATATCTGGTCTCTTTTGTTCAGTTTTAATAGTTCTTTGTATATTTTTGGATAACAGTCCTTTTCAGATAGATATTTCACAAATATTTTCTCCTACTCTGTGGCTTGTCTTCTCATTCTCTTAACAATGTCTTTTGTAGAGCATTAGTTTTTAACTTTCTAAGTCCAGCTTATCAATTCTTTCTTTCACAGACTGTGCCTTTGATGCTACATCTAAACAATCATCACCAAACCCAAAGTCATCTAGATTTTCTCCTACTAAATCTACAAGTTCTATAGTTTTCCATTTTACATGTAGATCTGTGATGCATTTTGAATTAATTCTTATGAAAGATGTAAGGGCTCTGTCTAGATTTCTTTCTTTCTTTTCTTCTTTTTTTCCACTTTTTGCATATGGATGTCTAGTTGTTCCAGCATCATCTCTTGAAAAGACTACTTTTTCTCCATTGCTTTGCCTTTACTCCTTTGTCAAAGATCAATTGACTACATTTATGGAGATCTATTTCTGCACTCTCTCTTCTGTTCCATTGATCTATTTTTCTATTTTTTTGCCAATATTGTACTGTCCAATTACTATATAGCTTTATAGTAAGTCTTAAAGTTGGGTAGTTTCAGGCCTCTCGCTTTGTTCTTCTCCCTCTACATTGTGATGGCGATTGTGTGTGTTTTGCCACTCCATATAAACATTAAAATCAGCTTCTCAATATTAATAAAATAATTTGCTAGACTTTATTGAGATTGTGTTGAATCTATAGATCAAGTTGGGAAGAACTTACATTTTGACAATATTGAGTTTTCCTATCCATCAACATGGACTTCTCTTCATTTATTTAGTTCTTTGGTTTCCTTCAACACAGTTTTATAATTTTCCTCATATAAATCTTGTACATACTTTGTTAGATTTATAAATATTTTATTTTTGAGAGGGCACTAATGTAAATGGTGTTGTTTTTATTTTGCATTGCATTTTCCCATTATTGGTATACCGGAAAGCAATTCAGTTTCTCATATTAACCTTGTATCCTACAACCTTGCTATAATCCTTATTAATTCCAGCAGTTTGTCAATTCTTTTGGATATTCTATATAGATAATCATGCCATCTGTGAACAATCTGTTTACCTATTATTTCCTTTTATTGCATTAGCTAGGACTTCTAGTACGATGGTAAAAGGAGTGATGAAGGGGACATCCTTACTTCGTTCCTGATCTTAGTGTGAAGGCTTCTACTTTTTTTAGCTGTAGGTTTTTTGTAGGTGTTCTTCATCAAATTCAGTAAGTTCCCCTCTACTCTTAGTTTGATGAGTTTTTATCACAAATGGGTGTTGAATTTTATCAAATGCTTTTTCTGCATCTGTTGATAGGATCATGTGATTTTTCTTCTTTAATCCATTGATGTGATGGATTACATTGGTTGTTGAACGTTGAACCAGACTTGTATATCTGAATAAATCCCAGTTGGTTGTGGTATGTAATTCTTTTTACATATTATTGGATTTTGATTTGCTAATATTTTGTTAAGGATTTTTTCATCTGTATTCATGAGAGGTACTAGTATGAGTTTTCTTTTCTTGTAATATCTTTATCTGGTTTTGGTATTAGAGTAATGCTGGCCTCAGAAAATGAATTAGGAAGTATTCCTTCTGCTTCAACCTTATGGAAGAGTTTGTAGAGAACTGGTACAATTTCTTCCTTAAATGTTTTGTAGAATTCACCATTGAACCCATCTGGGCCTGAAGCTTTCTGCTTTGGAAGGTTATTAATTATTGATTTAATTTCTTTACTAGATATAGGCCTATTCAGATTGTCTATATCTTCTTATATTTATTAGATTGTATATTTAAAGGAATTGGTCCATTTCTTCCAGGTTGTCAAGTTTGTGGGTGTAGAGTTGTTCACAGTGTTCCTTTACTATCCTTTTAATGTCCATGGGATCTACAGTGATGTCCCTTCATTTGTTTCTAATAATAGAAATTTGTCTCCTCTCTTTTTTCTTAGTTTGGCTAGAAGCTTACTGATCTTTCCAAATAATCAGCTTTTTATTTCATTGATTTTTCTCTAATTTCTGCTTTTAATTTCATTGATTTCTGCTGTAATTTTTATTATTTTTCTTCTACTTCTTACTTTGCATTTAATTTGCCCTTCTTTTTCTAGTTCCCTAAGGTAGAAGCTGAGATTATTGATTTTGGATCTTTCTTCTTTCCTAATGTAGTTGTCTCTTGGTATTCATGGGGAAATGGTTCCAGGAACCCCCAAAGATACCAAAATCTGAAGATGCTCAAGTCCCTTATACAAAATGGCAAAGTATTTGCATGTAACCCATGCATATCCTCCCATATAATTTAAACCCTCTCCAGGTTACTTATAATACCTAATACAATGTAAATGATATATAAATAGTTGTTACATTGTATTGTTTATTTGTAGTTTTATTGTTATATTGCTTCTTAAGTGTTTTCTCAAATATTTTTGAACCTCAGATGTTTTGATCCATGAATGTGGAACCCATGGATACAGAGGGCCAACTGTACATGTATTCAATGCTTTAAATTTCCCTCTAATCACTGCTTTTATTGTAACCCAGATTTCAATGTTGTATTTTCACTTAGTGAAAATATTTAAAAATTTCTCTTGAGATTTCTCCTTTGACTCATGTGTTAATTAGAAATGTGTTAAATCTCCAAGTATTTGGGGATTTTCCAGCTATCTTTCTGTTATTGATTTCTAGTTTAATTCCCTTGTGGCCTGAGAGCATACATTATATGATTTCTATTCTTTTAAATTTGTTAAGGTGTGGTAGATGGCCCAAAATGCAGTCTATCTTGGTCAATGTTCCATGTCAGCTTGAGAAAAATGTGTATTCTGCTGCTGTTGGATAAAGTAGTCTATAAATGTCAATTATATCCAGTCAATTGACTGTGCTATTAAGTTCAACTATGTCCTTACTGATTTTCTGTCCATTTCCGATAGAAGAGTGTTAAAATCCCCAACTATAATAGAGGATGCATCTATTTTTCCTTGCAGTACTTACAGTTTTTGCTTCACATATTTTATACTCTATTATCAGGTGCAAACATATTGAGGATTGTTATGTCTTCCTGAAAAAGATCCCTCTATCATTATGTAATGTTGATAATTTGCTTCTAAAATCTACTTCCTTTAAATTAATATAGGTATTCCAGCTTTCTTTTGATTAAGGTTAACATGGCACATCTTTCTCTAACTCTTCACTTTTAATCTGTATGTGTCTTTATATGTAAAGTGATTTTCTTGTAGACTACATATAGTTGGGTCTTGTTTTTTGACACACACTATCTTTTAACTGCTGTATTTAGACCACTGACATTTAAAGAGATTATTGACATAGTTGGATTAATATCTGCCATATTTGTTACTATTTTCTAGTCATTGCCCTTGTTCTTTGTTCCAATTTTTGTCTTCCACTCTTTTTCCTGGCTTTTGTGGTTTTAATTGAGTGTCTTCTATGATTCAAATCTCTCTCCTTTCTTAGCATATCAAGTATACTTCTTTTTTTAGTGGCTGTCCCAGAGTTTGCCATATATTTTACAGCTAATTCAAGTCTACTTACAAATGACACTATACTGCTTCACAGGTAGTGCATGTGCCTTATAATAACAAAGTATTCCTAATTCTTCTCTCCTGTCCCTGTTAGCATTGCTGTCATTAATTTCACATACACATAAACTATGATCATTAGATACACTATCACTAAATTTTGAACAGACTGTTATTTGATCAGTTAAGAATAAGAAAAAGGAAAAATTTTATTTTACCTCCACTTATTCCTTCTTTTTTTAATTTTTTTTTTAATTTTTTATTTGGGTCTTCTGGTGAAGACCAGAAAACCTGCTAGACAAATTCTAAAAGAGCTGTAACTGCTTATTCCTTCTTTAATGCTCTTCCTTCCTTTATGCATATTTGAGTTTCTGACCTATGTAATTTTCCTTCCTTCTGAAGAACTTCTTTTAAAATTTCCTGCAAGGCAGGTCTACCAGCAACAAATTTCTTCAAGTTTTGTTTATCTGAGAAAGTCTTTATTTTTCCTTAACTCATCTAAGAGGCAGGACTTCACTCTGTCACCCAGGCTGGATTGCAGTGGTGTGATCATAATTCACTGCAGCCTCTAACTCCTGGGCTCAGCAATCCTCCCACCTCAGCCTCCTGAGAAGCTGGGACTACAAGTATTCACCACCCTACCTGGCTAATTATTTTTTATTTTTTTGTAGATCTGGCGTCTCACTAGGTTGGCAGGGCAGTCTTGAATTCCTGGCCTCAAGTGATAACACCTCAGATTCCCAAAGTGCTGAGATTATAGGCATAAACCACCATGCCCGGATTCATCCTTAACTGTTGAAGGATAATTTTGCAGGATACCAAAGTCTAGGCTGGTGGGTTTTTCTCTCAATACATTAAATATTTCACTCCACTCTCTTCTTGCTCTCATGGTTTCATAGGAGAAATCAGACATAATTATTTTTGCTTTTCATAGGTAAGGCTTTTTTCCTCTGGCTCCTTTTAAGATATTTTTCTTTATCTTTTTACTTTCTGTAGTTTCAATATGATATGCTTGGTATAGTTTTTTGTTGTGTTTTGGGGCATTTTGGGGGGGCATTTATGCTGCTTGGTACTCTCTGAGCTTCTTGAATCTGTGGCTTGGTATCTGACACTAATTTGGGGGACATTCTCAATTATATTGTTTCAAATATTTATTTTTTTCTTTTCTTTCTTCTCCCTCCTATATTCCCCATATGTGTTAAGTTACACTTTTGTAGTTGTCCGACCATTCTTGCATATTTTGTTCCATTTTTTTTTTAGTCTTTTTTTTTCTTTTCCTTTCAGTTTTGGAAGTTTCTACTGACATATTTTCAAACGCAGAGATTCTTGCCTCAGCTGTGTTCAGTCTACTAATAAGCTCATCTCATTAGCAGAAATGTAGGCATTCTTCATCTCTGTTACAGTGGTTTTTTTTATCTCTTGCATTTCATTTTTATTCTTAGAAATTCCATCTCTCTGCTTACATTACCCATTTTTTTGCATGTTGTCTTTTTTCCATTACAGTCTTAGCATAGTAATCATATTAATAGTTGTTAAAAATTTCCTGATCTAATAATTCCAACATCTCTGCCACACCTGAATATAGTTCTGATGCTTGCTCTTTCTTTTCAAATTGGTTTTTTTCTTTGTCTTTTAGTATGCCTTGCAATTTTTTTGTTGAAAGTCAGACATTATGTCCTGAGTAAAAGGTACTTGGTAATGATTCCCACAGAGGTTTCTGCTTGTGGGTTTCTGCTCTGGTAAGTTGTGATTCTTTGTATCCGTCTGTATCTCCAATTTCAGGTGCAGCAGTTTATCTTACAATCTCGATTCTCTGATATATCTAAGAAGGACTGTTTATTTTCAGTTTGTTCAGCTTTTTCACTTGTTGTTAGGATGGTGTCACAACTTTCAAGCTCCTTACAAGTCAGACCAGAAGTCCTATACCTGTTTTTAAAATCCCAAACAATATAGAACATCCTAAGCAGAAAATCAAAGTTCCTGCAAAAATATAACCAATATCGACAGTAAGTATTCTTTGGAATCTTTTTATAAGCGTATAGAAACATACATATGCAGGTATACTTTTAAAAACTATACTTTTTACAAAAATAGCATCCAATACAGATTGCTCTACCACAGAATATCACAGACATCATTAGAATAGATATGGGTCTAATACTCTCTTTTACTGCTATATAACTTTCCTTGATTTAGCTTTACTTAATTTTATTTGGTCAATCTCCTACTGAAAGGTATTAAGGTTACTTCGAATATGCAATTTTCTACTACAAATAACATCACACTGAATATCCTTTTACATATAACTCTGCCTACTTGTGCATTTCCATAGAATAAGTTTCTATAGGTAGAATTGCTGGGTTAGTGATTATATACATTTTAATTTTTAATACATATTACCAAACTGTTCACCAAAATGGCTGTTCAATTTACATTCCCACCAACAGTATTGGGAGAGTGTTTATTTCTCTATACAAAGTTTTAAATCTTTGCTAATCTGACAATGAACAAGTGTTTATCTTACTGTAGCTTGAATTTTTTTATTACTAGGAAGGATGAATATTTTTCATGTTTATTAGCCAGTTGATTTCTTCTTTAGAAACTATACAATTTTTTACTAGATTATATAGGGGAGATTCATTTTTAAGAATGAAAAATGGAGAATAATAGACCTAAACTATGGAAATCCTCAATCCTAGGTATTATTGTCAAAGTTATATGGCCCACAAGGAACATTCTATTTTACTTCACATTCACCTGGTGAACACCTCATTTGCTTAGAATCTAATTCTACAAGGCTTGTGTCATTTGGAGGGAGTAAGCTGGTGAGTATGTGCTTCCCCGAGTCCTTGTTGATGAACACAGCATCAGTACTATTCAAGCATGGCATTGGTATGCAGAACCATTACATTCAGATTAGCTAGAAACTTATTAAAGTCCTGTCCCCAGATCTCAGTACAGCAACTAAAGAGGGAGCTGGAGAGCTTGGAAGGGGTTCAAAGGAGAGCTGTGAAGTTGATTAAAGGGTTTGAAAAATAAGAGCTGTGAGGGAAGGTTATAAGAATTGTGATTATTCAGGCTTGAAAACAAGTGAAGGCTGAAGGGTGAATTAACAATGGAATTTTAATAAATAAAATTTCTACATGGTAGATGGTGATTGGCTATTTTCTAAATGTATTGAAAATATATGAAGAGAATTGGTACATCAGCAGAAGAAAGTTATATGTAAAGAAAATTTTCCTGAGACCATTAATCAAATTTTCTGAGCACCAAAGGCATTTATGTAATAGTAAATTTGATGTTCAGGAACATATAAATATACTTTCAGGTCAGTAGGTTATCACTTAATGCATTACTGTTACAAGAAAGACTACTGAGTAGAATGAGGAATAGAATGGCAGTAACAGAAAAAAGAGAGAGAAAGAATGAAGTAGTGCCCCACTCATGAAAAGGAGGGAAAGAAAGGAGGAATAAAGGAATGGGAGGACACAAAAGAGTGAGAAAGTAAAAGAAAAAAGTGGAGCTATTTTTAAAACGTGCTGTTTCTTCCTTTTTTACTGTTTGTACAGCGGATCCATTTAGATATTAGAGTTGGAGAACATGACCTTGATACAGCTATTGCTCAAGCAAAAGACAAAGTTAATGAAGTTACCTTCAAGCTTGAACATCTAATTGAACAAATTGAGCAAATAGTCAAAGAACAAAACTATCAAAGGGTCAGTCTGCCTATTTAGCTTATTTTTATCTCTTCCTGCCAGGAATACATTTCTTAATGCAAAGCCCCTGGACCAAGGAAAGAATGAACTGTCTGTTACTCAATCTTTCTGAGCTAGAACTGTGTGGACACCCAGGGAGCAGGCAGAGAGTAATTTTTCTTCACTCTGCTAGACCATGAACTCCGCTGGGAAAGGGGACTTCAGCTCATTTGCCTTTTTATCCCCTGTGCCTAACAAAGTGTCCAGCAGCATAGAGTGTGAGCTTAAAGAATGAATAAATGCTTCTAAATGCACCTCAAATATTTGTAAAGGCTCAAGTATGCTTGCTTTCTAAATTACAATTTTGATCTTGTGGCATTACGTGTTTTCTGAGTCATTGTGCTCAGTGGATGCTGATTGGACATGGGCTCTAATCTGCTCTACGACTCACTACCTTGTGCCTCTCTATGCTTCAGTTTCCTTATATGGAAAATAAGATAAGGACAGGTATGATAATTAGATAAGGCAACAAGTATTTGGCATAAAGGAAGGATTCGAATGATTAAATCTATCATTACTGGGTAATGTTCACTTTGCCTGATGGTAGCAAATAAAATGTATAAAGTAATGGATCAAATTCTTGATATTTTACACCAAAATACAAAAATGTTTTTATAAGATTTATTTTTACTCTCTTATGCTTGGCTAAACAACAGATGCTGGCTTAGAAAATCAGATATTGCACTTTGGCATAAGAGATATATATCCCCCCACCACCACAACAGCTTCTTGCTCTGCTGCCTGGGCTAGTGTGCAGTGGCATCATCATCACTCACTGCAACCTCAAACTCCTGGGCTCAAGAAATCCTCCTGCCTCAGTCTCCCAAATAGCTGGGACCACAGATGCCCACCAACACACTCCATTAATTTTTCTATTTTTTGTCGAGACAGGGTCTCACTATGTTGCTCAGGCTGGTCTCAAACTCCTGGCCTCAAGCAGTCCTCCCACCTCAGCCTCCCAAAGTGCTAGGACTACAGGCGTGAGGCACTGTACCCAGCCTGGCATAAGATATTAATTGGGGAATATTAAATACTTTGAATGCATACAGCAATCTTTCCCTCAAAATCATGAGTTAAGTACTTTATGAAACTAAATTTGTTTATTTCTCTTCTGCATAGGACCGTGAAGAAAATTTTCGAATGATCAGTGAAGACACAAACAGCAATGTTTTATGGTGGGCTTTTGCACAAACATTAATCTTTATTTCAGTTGGAATTTTCCAAATGAAGTACCTTAAAGACTTCTTTATAGCTAAGAAGCTTGTTTAAAAAATTATCAATAAAGGCAAATAATTAGCAGGATATAAATCAAAATACCTGCATCAATGTGTATTACTTTTATGATCTCAAAATTATCAGAGGTTGAAATTAATGTTATAGCATTGTAACATTAATAAAATGTTACCTGAACAATGTATCTTCTGAATTTGATAGCATAAGCACATCATCTTATTCTTATTTTAAATTTGGTATAGATCAGCACTGTTCAAGAGAAATAAAATGTGAGCTACACATGTAATTTTGTTTTCTGGTCCCCACATTAAAAAGCTTTTTTTAAGGGTAAAATTAACCCTAGTGACATATATGTAATCCAATATATCAAATATATCATTTCAACATATATAATCAATATAAAATTATTAAGATATTTTACATTATTTTTTCCATACAAAGTCTTGGAAACCCCAGTTGTATTTTACACTCAGCACATCTCAATTTGAACCAGCCACATTTCAAGGGATCAATTGTCACATGAGGCTGGCACTACAATACTGCACAGAGCAAGTATACCTTTTCCCTACTGCATTCCACTCAGAAACAGTCTCTCTGAATCTCTCCTTTTCTCTGTTTCTCTGAAAGACAGTAACTTTTCTCCACACAAGTAAATGGTTCAAAAGCTTTCTCTGAACCAAGTTATCTCACAGGGTTCCCACCAGACCTTGGAGACTGTATGATCCATAATCTGCACATGGATGGAAACTCTGCTCTTCCATGGAGATCCAGCACCAACCATGTAAGAAGTGTAACTTTTATAAAAACTTTAATCTATTTTTTAACTTTTAATTTTGCAATAATTATAATTCCACTAGAAGTTGAAAAATAATACAGTCTCTCCCCCCAGCTTTCCCCATCTATTATTTTTAAAAGGGAAATACTCTGCCTAGGTCAAGTCCTTTCACGTGTGTGTCAGAGGCAAATTGCGGCCTCGGTCCTGCCCTGGTCCACTTCTATCCCATGGTCCAGTCAGTGGGCTCCAGTCCTCCAGTCCCGACCTTGGAGTCCTGGTCTGCTCAGTGCTCCTAGTCGCCCTGACCACCCATCCACCCCACCTCCATCGTCGTGGCTACGGCAGGCCCTGGCCCGGGTCCACCTCACTGGTCTTGCCGGCCATCCCTCCGCGGCCCCATTCTCTTCCTTCACAGTGGGCACCAAGGGCTCAGCCCGCCATAGTTGGCCGGACCTGACCAGGGCGCGTCCCTGGTCCTGGCATCCCCTCAATCCCCCTCCGCTGACCCCCTCCCCGCTCTTTCAGCCCTCAGCCCTGGCCCCACCGGCTCACCGGCCCCTCCCAACTCCCCGGCCCCCTGCCTCGGGCCTCTCCCCATCCCCAGGCGCTCCCCACCTCCCGTCAGACCTCTGGTTCCCAGCCCCGGCCCTGCTCCAGCCGGTCCCAACACCCCCGCCGCCAGGGCCCGTCAGCCCCCTCTCGCCCCGTCAGTCCCCTCCCGTGGCCCTCTTCTTGTCCCCCAGGGCCCGGTGCTCCTGGCCCCCTCTGCACCACCCCAGCCCTGTCCCCGTTCCTCCAGCCCTCTCCCCGGCCTCCCCGGCTCCCCACTTCCCAGACCCCCGACCCCTCTGGCAAGCCTTGCCTGTCCTCCTCCGTGTCCTCTGCTCAGCAGCCTGGCAAAGTGGCTGCTCCAAAGGAGAACACCTAGAGCTTCAAGGGCGGGATGAGGGCTGTCCAGTCCTCCTGCAGGTTACCCCGCCCCCCACCCCCATACTCCAGCCAAACCAACCTGTGAGGGGAAAAGCACAGCTCAGTCGTCTAACAGCCGGTGGAGCCCACCACGGGCTTGGCGGGAGCAAGGCGGGCGCTAGTGCGCAGGCGCTGGGCCGTCTTCCGTTTGCGCAAGCGCAGAGCAGCCTGCCCTCGCGTGCGCCTCACGGGGACCTGAGACTGCGGCAGCGCTCACTGGCCGGGCATGGCCGCTTGGGTATTGTGTAATCGCTGCTTCCAGCCGCCCCGCGGGATGTCGTGCTTCAGCCTGACCAACTGCGGACACGTGTACTGCGACACCTGCCTCGGCAAAGGTGAGCGGCCTCAGCAGGCCTAGGCCCCGGCTAGCGGCAGAGAGGAGGCCTGTGGGAGAGGGGAGGCAGGAGGAGGAGGGCTGGGGGGAGGGGGAATACCAGGGGCAGAGGGGAGGCCTGCAGGGTGCCTGTCCCATGACAGCTGGTCCTTTCAGCATAGACCAAGGGAGCAAGGCACCTGGAGTGATGATGGTGACCTGGGAAGCTGACCGACTCTGGCCTCTCGCCTTGGCGCTGGGAGTGTGGCATTCCCTGTACCGTGGAGCAGGCAGACACTATACTAGACCCTCTCGGGAGGATGCTATGAAAGACAAGTGCCACAACAGTGAAGCCAGAGCCAGAGGGGTATGAGAGTCCCCTGGGGACAGCGGGGCCCACAGCAGGGCTCCCAGGCAGGAGAGGCAAGTGCAGAGACCTCAGGGTGGAAGGAAGTGTGGAGAGGCTTGAGGAGATGGAAGAATTCCAGAAAAGCTGGAGTGCAGCCTGAAGAAGTAGTCCAAAGCATGCCTACAAAGGACCCTGGCCTTGTGCCTTGTGTAGTGGGCCATGCAAAGCATTGTTTTTAAGCAGGGTAGTCACATGATCAGAGATTTATTTATTTATTTTATTTTTATTTATTTATTTATTTATTTTTTGAGACAGAGTCTCACTGTGTTGCCCGGGCTAGAGTGCCGTGGCGTCGTCCTAGCTCACAGCAACCTCCAACTCCTGGGCTCAAGCGATCCTCCTGCCTCAGCCTCCCAAGTAGCTGGGACTACAGGCATGTGCCACCATGCCCGGCTAATTTTTTCTATATATTTTTAGTTGTCTGATTAATTTCTTTCTATTTTTAGTAGAGACGGGGTCTCGCTCTTCTCAGGCTGGTTTCGAACTCCTGAGCTCAAACAATCCGCCCGCCTCAGCCTCCCAGAGTGCTAGGATTACAGGTGTGAGCCACCGCACCCAGCCTGTGTGGGAGTTTTTAAGCAGAGTTCTCCATTTATCTTTTCAAAGAACCAACTTTTTGTTTCATTGATCTTCTGTATTTTTTTTCCATTGTATTTAGTTCTACTCTGACCTGTGTTATTTCTTTTCTTTTGCTGGCTTTGGGTTTGGTTTGCTCTTTCTTTTCTAGTTTCTTGAGATGTGACATTAGGTTGTTAATTGGCAATCTTTATGTCTTTTTGATGAAGTATTTAAGGCTATAAATTTTCCCTTGAGGAATTCTTTTCCTGAGCCCATAGATTTTGATGGCTTGCGTCTCCTTTGTCATTAACTTGAAAGAATCTTTTGATTTCTGTCTCAGTTTCATTTTCGACCAAATAATTGTTCAGCATCAGATTGTTTAATTTCCATGAGTCTAAATAGGTTTGAGTGTTTCTGTTGTGACTGATTTCTAGTTCTATTCCAGTGTGGTCTGAGAAGATACATGGTATGATTTTGGTATTTTTGAATTTGTTGAGGCCTTTGTGGCCTAAGATATGATCAATCTTGGAGAATGTCCAATCTGCTGTTGAAAAGAATGTATATTCAGTAGTTTGGGGCTAAGAATGTTCTTTAAAAGAATGCTGAAATATGAAAAAACCAAATAGCTCAACACCTCTAAGGGTTTACAACAGGAGAGAGACTACAGGAGAGGACTCTATTCACAGGGAAACTGCTAAATGACAGAAATGGAATTCTGATTATGGATGACAAATAAGGTGAATGGAATTGAAGAGAAAGTTGAAAACCAACAAAAGAAAGCCAAAAAAATATTTTTTGAAATTAATGAAAAAGTCAGTAAAGAGCTAGACAAAATAAGAAAGGATACAATAGAACTTAAAGAAATGAAAGATTCATTTAGGGAATTTCAAAACACAGCAGAAAGCATCAACAACAGACTAAATCAAGAAGAAGAAAGAATCTCAGAGGTTGAAGACAAGCCTCTTGAGCTAACCTGGTCATGCAAAGAGGCAGAGAAAAGCATAAAAAAGTCTGAGCAATCACTGAGAGAGAAATGGCGCCATGTGAAGTGAACTAACTTAGGTATCCCTGAGGGAGAAGAAGAAAGAGCTAAAAGCATGAAAAACCTATTTGAAGGAGTTATTGAGGAAAACTTCATTGGTATCACCAGAGATTCAGACATTCAGATACAAGATAGGCATCGAACACTAGGAAGATTCATAGCAATTAGGACATCTCCAAGACACATAGTAGTCAAACTGGCCAAAGTCAAAATGAAGGAGAAAAGTTTACAAGTGATGGAAAACTCGTCATACTTCTCAGTGGAAACCTTAAAGGCCAGAAGGGAATGGGGCTCCCTCTTCAATCTTCTTAAATGAAACAACTCCCAGCCTAGAATCTTGTATCCTGCAAAACTAAGTTTCACATATGATGGAGAAATTAAATCTTTTCTAGACAAGGAAACACAGGAAATTTGTCATGACCAGATCTGCCCTGCAGGAAATACTCAGAACAGCATTATACAATAGATACCCACCGGTGAAAAATCACCCACAAAACCTAAAGGTCAAAACTCTTATAAAACAACAGCAAAAGCAGAGAAACAAAGAAACAAGGTACTACCCAACATGATGAAGAGAACAGCATTCCACATATCAATGCCACTCAAAAGACATGGGCTGAATGAATGGATAAATAAACACAACCTAAGTATCTGCTGTCTCCAGGAAACACATCTAAGCCACAAAGATGCACACAGACTCTCAACGTGAAAGAATGGAAAAAAAATATTCCATGCAAATGGAAACCAAAAGAGAACAGGTGTAGCCATTCTCATATCAGATAAAATTTTCTTTAAATCCCCAAAAGTAAAAAAAAAAAAAGACTGTTATTATAAACAGAGCAATTCAACCAGAAGACATAACAATATTAAATATATATGTGTCTAGCACAGCAGCTCCCAGGTACATAAAGCGAATTTTACTACTACAGCTAAGCAAAGAAAAAAATAGCATCATAATTTCTGGGGACTTCAACACCACATTGTCAGAGCTGGACAAATCATCAAAAGAGAAAATATATAAAGAAACACTGAATGCAAACCAGACTATAAGTAAAATGGACCTAACAGACATTCACTTTCAATTTTAAAATGAGGAAACTAATGCTCTGTGATTTGCCTGAACTAGTAAGTAATACAGCCAGTATTCGAATCCAGGCAGTGTGATGCTAGATCCCGCCATAGTAATGATCATAGTGTGTCATCTCCAAGTCCATCCTCTCCCCCTACTCCCACTGCCTTATTTTCTGTCAGTCACCAAGTAAGATAAATTCTTCTCCATGAAAATTCAGCTCCTTCTGCCACCTCCCTGGTAGCACTGCTAGGTTCAGCCCTCCTCTCCTCTTGCCTAAGCTGTAACAATTGAAATCTTCCCACCTAACTTCTTTCTATGTCTTTAAACCATTTTTCCCAGTGCTGTCATAGTGATATTACTGAACAACAAATCTCTCCTATCACTCCCTATCTTAAAACTGCGCTATGGCTCCCCAACACTGCAGAGATCTGGTGAAATGTTTTAATGTGGCACACGGAAGCTCCATGATCTTGCTGTGGTCTACCCTTGCAATCTCCTTCTCTGCCTCACTCCCACACCCACTCCTTGCTCAGCTATATCAAATGCCTCTGCCTGCTCTCTTGTGTCATTGTTTATTCTGTTCCTTCCGCTTAGATTATCTTTTCAGCTTTCTTACATTTGTGGAAAAATCTTACCCATCTTTCAGGTCTCAGCTTGAACAGTCACCTCTATTGTGATTTTGTCCCTGGCTCCACTAGGTGAGACAGATCCTTCCTCCTTCATTCTATCATAGTATACTCTGCCTACCTCTAGTATAATACTTAATCTCTGACATGGTGATTGAGTGGAGGGCTGTAAGCACAAGAGCAATGACTATGTAACATTCATGGCTCCCTACAATCCAATCCCTACCTATATTCACAGTTTGATCTCCCCACACATAACTGGTATGTCTACAGTATTAAACTAAATCATATCCTCCATCTGCCTCATGATTTATTGCCTCTGTGTAATTATTTGCAAGCCATCCCTTCTGTCTGGAAAGATCTCTCCAAATCTACACTTGCCAAAATCATTCTTATAGTTTTATATCCAACCCAAATATCACCACCTCCTCAAACTTTTCCCTACCGTGAGGTGCTCTTTTCCCCCTTGGAACCACCACAGAATTCTCTGAACTTTAGCATCATTTCCCTAGCACTTTACCTTTTACTACTCAGTATCAAGCTTCTCTGTCCATGGCTTAGTTCCCCCAATCTAAATCAGTCCCTTGACTCCTTTATCAGAAATCAGGTCTTATGCATCTTTGTTTCACCTTCACATCCAATACGCTCACCTGCCCCATAGCCAGCCAAGTGTTGTGAATGAATGAAGGAATGAATGTTAGTGACTGGCCATACTGGTCATGACTCTCTCATCCTCTATATTCCCTTTTTACAACCTTTCTGCTGTCATGGACAAAAGAGTGGACTAAGAAAGAGTTAATTATAGAAAATGGACTGAAGGGTGTCCTTTCATTTATGTTTCTGAGTCTGGTTTGTAACAAGACTTATTTCTGTCTGATTTGAGAGTATTGAACTGAAAGCTGATAAAGCATTCGCTGGAGAATAACAATCATCACAGCTAACATATGCTCCTGTTTGCTATGGTCTGTGCCAAGTATTTTGTATGCATTTGATGATTTTTCACAGCAACCCAATAAAGTAATGCTATTTATAATCTTACAGATAAGCAAACTGGATTGTAGAGAGGCTATGCAACTTGTCTAAGTTTACAGAGTTTATAAGTGGCAGACCTGGTAGTAAAGTTCATGTCTGTCTGACTCGATGCTCAAATTCTTGATCACAAACCTTCTTTTTTTAGACACTTTTCTGACTTACTGTGTCAGAAGAAGGATAACAGTAATGTCCCATTCTCTTGGGATTTATTTAAAGCAAGGTTTCTCAACCTTGACCCTGGGTAATTCTTTGTTGTGGGGGTCTGTCATGTGAATTTCAGGATATTTAGCATTATTCTGGCCTCTATCTACTAAACACCAGTAGTATTTGCCCCTCTATTATACCCCTGGTTTGGCAACAAAGGATGTCTCCAACCATTACCAAATCACTGGTTGAGAATCACTTTATTTAAAGGAAAGAAAGCCTCCTTGATTGGATAGCATTTCAATCCCAATTCAAGCAATGTGTTAAATAGAATGATAGTGCAAGCATGAAATTGCAACTTAGACTATGACAGTTGATCTCAGCTAAGATGGCATGAGAGTAGTTTCCCTGGGCATTTTTCTTTAGCATTCATGACTGTCCTCAAGAAAAGTGTATTGGAACCCCAGCAGTTAGGGAAGCTGAGGCAGTAATATAAATCCTCCCTCATGAGATAACTGGGGGCCAGGGGGATTTCTAGGACATTTAGTTAATTTTTCCAACTTTTTTATCCTAATGAAATCCACTAAAAATGGTCATTAAGAGTGTTCTTTCAGAGGAATAGCCCTAAAGAAGCACTTTGAGGGCAAATATTGTGGAAAAGCCGGTGAGGGAGCATCCCAAATTTAGTATGGTAACAAGGACAGGCATTTTAATGTATAGTTCACATGTGAATTTTAGTTCTTTAAAAATTAATGGTTCTATAAGTTGATATTTGGCTAAAAAAATATTAATGATGAGGCAGCTCAATTCCAAAACCCCCATCTTCCATCATACAAGGAGTGAAAGCTTGGTCTTGGCCTTAGATAATTCTGCCATAGTATTCCATAAAATGTTGCAGATATATGCTCATGAACTTAGAAGAATTGATATTGTTAAAATATCCATACTATCCAAAGTGATCTATCGAATCAGTGCAATCCCTATCAAAATACCAATGACATTCTTTACAGAAAAAAAAAATCCTAAAATTTGTATGGAACCACAAAAGACCCTAAATTGTCAAGGCAGTACTGAACAAAAAGAACAAAGCTTGAGATATAACGCTACCAAAATTCAAAATATATTATAAAGCTATAGAAAAAAAACCACCATGGTATTGATGTTAAAAATAGATATATAGACCAATGGAATAGAATAGATAACCCAAAAATAAATCTATGCATTTTCAGCTGACTCATTTTCCAGAAAGGTGCCAAGAACACACATTGGGAAAAAGCACATTCTCTGCAATAAATGTTGCAGGGAAAACTGGGTATACATATGCAGAAGGATGGAACTAGACCCCTATCTCTCACTATATACAAAAATAAAATAAAAATGTATTAAATACTAAAATATAAGACTTGAAACTATGAAACTACTAGAGAAAAACATTGGTGGAACATTTAGGACATTGGTCTGGGAATAGATTTTTGAGTAAAACCTCAAAAGCACAAGCAACAAAAGCAAAATAGACAAATGATATATCAAGCCAAAAAGCTTCCTCACAGCAAAGGAAGCAATTAACAGAGTGAAGAGACAACCTACAGAATGGGACAAAATATCTGAAAACCATTCATCTGATGAGAAATTAATAACCAAAATATATAAGGAACTAAAACAACTCAATAGTAACAATCCAAATAATCCAATTAAAAATGGTGAAATGATCTGAATTGACATTTCATAAAAGAAGACATACAAATGGTCAATAGGTATATGAAAAAATACTCAAAATCACCAATCATCAGAGAAATGCACCCAAAACCACAATGAGATATCATCTCATCCTAGTTAAAATGACTGTTTTCAAAAAGACAAAAAAATAACACAGGTTGAGGAGGATGCAGAGAAAGAGGAACACTGGTACACTGTTGTTGGGAATGTAAATTAGTATAGCCACCATGGAAAAAAGTATGGACATTCCTCAAAAAATTAAAAGTAAACCTACCATGTGATTAAGCCAGCCCACAGCTGGGTCTACGTCCAGAAGAAAGGAAATCAGTGTAGCTGAACTCCCATGTTTATTGCAGCGCTATTCACAATAGCCAAGGTATGGAAGGAACAAAAGTATCCATCAATGGATGACTGGATAAAGAAAATGTGGTATATATACACAATGAAATAAATATTATTCAGCCATAAAAAAGAATAAAATCCCGTCAGTGGCAGCCACATGGGTGGAACTGGAGGAAATTATGCTAAATGAAATAAACCAGGCACAGAAAGACAAATATCACATGTTCTTACTCATATGTGGGAGCTAAAAAAGTGGATCTCCTGAAGATAGAGAGTGGAATGATAGTTACCAAAAGCTGGAAAGGGTAGGGTGAGGGGGAGATGAAGAAGTTGTTTAATTTAACTGTATCTAACTTCTAACTGTAAAAATACAGTTAGATAGGGAGGCTGAGGCAGTAGGATTGCTTGAGCCCAGGAATTTGAAGTTGCTGTGAGCTAGGCTAATGCCACGGCACTCGCTCTAGCCAGGGCAACAGAGTGAGACTCTGCATCAATATATATATATATACAGTTAGTGAGTTAGTTAGTTAGTTAGCAGGAATAAGTTTTAGTGTTCAGTAGCACATTAGTTATGATGGTAACTAATAATGTGAGAGTATCACATTAGTGATGATAGTTAACAATATTCAAATAGCTAGAAGAGAAGATTTGGAAAGTTCTCAACAAAAAGAAGTGATAAATGTCTGTGGTGATGGGTATCCTAATTACTCTGGTTTGATCATTACACATTGTGTGCATATATCAAAATATTACATATACCCCATAAAAATGTATAATTATTATATATCAAAACATTTTTAAAAACACACACAAAAGGAAAAAAAGGATTGCAGATAACTAAAATGTGAATAAGAGATTAAGTAGCTGAATTCACCAAGGGACCTTTGTGTTTTTAATGGAGACAAGAAATTTAAGAAGCTGTAATGGTGGAAACACAGGCAGTGAGATTGGAATTCTTAGCTTAGAGTGAATGTATTGAGGGCGCCCTTCTTGTTAGCACCTCAGATTTTACCCTGTGGCCATCACCCTGGTCTTCCTGCTCACTAACTGAGACATTATTATGAAAATGTGACTCTTAAACTTCTCAAGTTTCAATCAACAAATATGAGGGAGCCATGAACAATACTATTCATATGACTTACCATGTAGAGCAAGTATAAGGAAAGGTAGCCCTGTGTTCTTGTCACGGTAAGTGCTGAGTCACAGTCACTTTGCTGAAGAATGCTGATTTCTAGACTTGTAAGGAGAACATTTTGGAGATGGTGAGAAAAATCCTAGCTTCTCCCCTTACCAGCTCTGTGACTTGGAACATGTCACTCAATTTCTCTGAACCTGAGTTTTTCCATCTCTGAGATAAGGAAATCAATACCTATATTAAAAATTACTGAGGGGTAATGTGATTTATTTTCTCTTCTTTTTCCTTCTGGGAGTTTCTGTGCTTGCCAGGAAGGGTATGAAGTATTTAAGGACAGCGTATAAGCTATTATTACAGTACGAGGTGGTTTCTCTTCCTCTCTGTTTATTTGTGCCTGTATTCATTCACCCAGCGGATTGTCCCCACTGCCAGCCAATAGTTACATATAGAAAGAAATCCTGAATGCCCAGCTCTGTTCACTTAGGACAGCTCTTTCATGCACTCCATGCTGCACAAGTATGTCATTTTATATTATCTCTGCTGTTGTCATTTCTGTAAGATCCCACATAATTTATAGTTTGTTAAAACAGGGACACCACTCAGATTTCATCTGCTGACATGCTCCGGTATCCTCTAGGAGACTGGAAGGCAGCATACTGTGCAATCCACAGAGGGCTCTGCAGTCCCATCTTTGGCCATCTTCCCAGTTCCATCTTCCCAATTCCTGTCCTGGCCTTCCTGGGTTCCACAGAGTGACAGTCAGGGTAGAAGAGAGCACAGAAATCAGGATCCACAGGAATTTCTTACTTACCAGATGTTATTTAGGAGACCAGGGTGCCATTTCAATGGTGTTTGGCTGAATTTGACCTTCCCTACGATCTCTGTTATCCTAAAAATCTGTTATTTTGTTCTAGTCCAGGACATTTCCTGATAGCAATGACATTTCTCAGTAACTATCCAGGAAGAGGCTGTGGGGAAAGTCTCAGAATGAGGAGGCTGGTAGTTAGTACCTTTCTGTCCAAATAACCTGTGAATTAGGGGGTGATTTTAAACATGAGTTCCCTGGATCCATGGGGTTCTTCAGAAATGCCTGTGAGGCGCTACCTCAGAAATTCAGGTAGAGGACCTGAGTTTGGGGCTCCAGGTCCTCCAAACCTATTTAAATAAGAGTATCTCAGAGTTAATCTGTTTTTTAACATAGTAGAATTATTCACGATATTAAAAAAAAGAACAGTTGTATTACTAAAAAGACGTTTGAGCTCATCTGAAATGATGCCTTGGGTCCTGTGTAGAAACCTCCAATCACTCCCTAGACTGGACACACTTGTGGTTTTTGAAAATCAGCGACTTCAACAGCTATAAAAAATGAAAAGAATGTTCAGGGAAAGAATGAAAGTGGTCAGAATCAGGAAGGGTTCCTGAGCCTGAAAATCTGTCTTTTTCTTCACAACGCAACTTCTCAAAACATCGTATTCCTATTTTTGCTTCCCCACCTAACGTTCAGAATTTAGCTCACTCTTCTCTGACCTCTATCCTCATGGCTTACTAAAACCAAAGTCCTCCTGTGACTAAACGAAATGAGTATTTCTCAATTCTTGTCTCACTCGACATCTCGGCAGTGGTGGACACTGATGGCCACGTGCCTCTTTCTGAAACTATGCCGGTTCATTAGGTTCCATGACCTCCAATGCTCCTGGTGGGCCTTCTGCCTCTCATTGGTCTTCTTCAACATTCGCCTTTCTTTTCCCATCCCAGCAGTTCTGTCTTGGGCTCCCTTGTCCTTTTAGTGTCCTGTTTTCCTTGGTGGACTCATTCACTCCCACGATTTCCACTACATCTAAGTGCTAGCGACTCTTAAATGTTTCTTCACACCCTGAGCTCTAGATGCACAAATCCTCATTTGTGTTTCCTGCAGGCACCTCATTTAAAAAGGTCCAAAGCCAATTTCATCCTCTTTTCTATAACCTGGCCCACATTTTTCGTTAGCATAGTAATCGCCACCACCATCTGCATAGCTGCCCAAGTCACAAACCTGGGCATCTTCCTTGACTCCAAAATCCTCGACTTCTTTCCCTCTCTTCCTCTCCCATAAACAATCACAGGGGAACCATTTTCTCTCCTGAGTGTTTCTCATCTCCCTCTGCTTCCCTTCTTCCTCACTTCTGCTTCCTAGTTCACCCCAGCCTCATGTAGCATCTGAAGAGCAGCTGTGACCCATGGCTGGTGTCCCAGCATCCAGCATGCCTTCTCCAACCCCTTGTCCATACTTTATGCAAATCTCAAGTTTAGTTAGGTCGACTCTTTAACATCCTTTAGTTGTTTCTGACTTTTCTTTGGTAAATTCAAATTACTTTAACATGACTTACAAGACGGTGCTTTATATTAACTCAGTTTAGCTCTAAAGTCTCACCTCCTGGTATTCTGTCAAAATATGAACATACACATTCTCCTCGTTCTATGGTCTTTCCATGCGCTGCTGTTGCCTTTAGCTGGAATGGTCTTCTCCCAGTTCTTTACCTGATTAACCATGGCTTAGTCTTCAGATTTCCATGTGGACATTACTTCTTGTGCAGTGTTCACTCATTCCCCAAACTTTGGTAAATTTACCACCCTCATGCTCCCATTGCTGTCCTTAGTTTCTTCATCTGAGCACTTATCACATTGTGCTGCCAGTGTCTGGTTACTTTTTCTATCCACTATCTAGATCTAAGCTTAAAAATGATAGAAACCTGTTATATCTCTAGCACTTAGCAGTGTGCTTAGCATTCCCCAATAAATGAACAAATGAATGACCTCAAAAGAATACAGGAGAAAGCGGCTTAGATTAAGTACTCCAGAAAGTTGACATTTGAGATGTAGAAAAAGAAAGAAAGAAAAACAAACAGTGGGGAATTTGGTTCCAGTATTAAAGGGGTAATTTAACATTATTTAAAGCATGAGTCACAGAAGTTATGTAAGACAAGACATGCAGGATTTAAATATTTCTGGAATTGATCACATAGATGTGCAACTAGACTAAAATTTTAACTTGGAATCTGGGATCAATATGGGAAAATATGTGGTAGAAAGGAAAAATCTAAAAATTAGCAGAGAATCTCAAATATAAGCCCTAAATCTTTGGTGAGGACAGTAATCAATCAATAAATACTCAGCAAATATCTCCCGTGAGTAAGGACTGTGCTAGGGATTCAGAAATGAGTAAACCATGTTTCTTAATTTAATACATTCGCAACACTGAGAGAAAAGCTAACAACAATAGCAAGAAATTGCTGCATTGAGTTGGTAAGCACAACAGCTAGGATTGAAGGAAATACTGTAATTGCACGCAGAAGGGAGCCACTAACTTTACTTCTCAGGAAGACAGACGTTCTAGAAGATGTGACAATTGAACTAAGCCACAGAGAGAGCAAATGAGCAAACAATTTGGTCTGATAAGAAGAGAGGTAGGAGGTCTTTAGTGAATTTGGGGCAGAGAAAGCAGTTGTCACAGGGCAAGAGTCATTAAGGAAAAGCGTGGCATGTTCAGGAAGTCAAGTAGATTCATGAAGCAGGATCATAAAGTTCATGGAGGGTCGTAGAGGGTGATGATCCCCAAAGGCCTGCAAAACTCAGGCTTGGTCACTATGGTAAGGCGACTAGGGGTAACTAGTAGCCACCAAGTTTTTTAAGAACATTAGTAATACAATCATATGTAACTTCTAGAAAATCTACCTAACAGAAATGGGTGCTAAGACAATAATCCAGGGATCTTTGGATAACTTTAAACATTAGCAGCTCACTCATAGGGATGAGAGTGTGTGTGTGTGTGTGTGTGTGTGTGTGTGTGTGTGTGTGTACAAAGATACAGAGGGTGGCTGTGTGTTTGAGGAGTGGGAGATAGGATATAACCTCTACTTCCCTAAATGCTGGACTATCTCACACATGGTGCCTTAGCAGTCTGATTCTTCCACATGGTTTAAAAAGATCAAATTTCTGAATTCATTTCATGAGGTGAAGGACAACTCAGAGAAAAGATCATGAAGCATATCATGGGAAATACAACAACGTGTTTCCTAATCTTTAAAATGATTTTGTGCTATCTGAGTAAATTCATCTGCCAGGTTTTATGTCATCTCTACAGAGCCCTCTCCTAGATGCTAAGGCAGATTTTTTTTCCTTAGTATATTATATATAAAATATTAAAATCCCAGGCAAATTCAGAACTCTGAGATCAATGCATTTGTTAAAATATCAATACAACAAGAACAGCTGGCTTGTACCCTTCCATGGAAAACAACAACAACAAAAAAATTCTTTCTAAACGTTCCTGGCAGATCCGTCATCTCTTCCTCAAGCCAAGTGACAAGTGAGTTACACAATGGGGCTTCAACAGGTTCAAACCATATTGCACAGCAGATGCTCTGAAACTATTTTTCAGAGAGTCTGTTCAGGCCCCTATTGCCCTCTAATTCCCTTGAAGCAATTTATGACCTACTCTCTTTTTGCATCAGTTACACTGTGACCACATTAATCCAAAAGATGCATTAACCTCACGTCTACTTCAATTTTTCTGAACACTCCCACACACCTTCCTCGTATCCCACCACCATATATATAATTAGGCTCTTTCATATGTAATCTAAAGGCAGGATTATTCCAGACATGTATTGGTGCCAAAATGACCAATTTAATCTATACTGAACTTTCACCTAATTCACTGGTTCTGGTCTTTTCTGCTTTTGTTGCACCATAAATCCTCCAGCAGCTTTCACTTTTGAGAAGAATGATCTTTCTTCTCATTTCTACTTCATCTTG